>MU193864.1:6459-21679 GCA_016904865.1 Pissodes strobi | reverse complement strand
ATGTACATGTTTGCTGATATTTAAAATAGTAATTTTCTTGTGGCACTCAGAGTTCGACATTATGCAGCAAAGAAATATCTGAGGTTAATAATAAATCTGAAACTCAAAATTATTTCTTTAACCTAGTGGAACAATGCTCTTCCACTAGCTAAATTACATAAAAGTTATTGCAGCCAAAATGATCGATAAAATATGTTTAACAAGTTTTAATTGGACATACATCTAATGACAAGACGGTGATCCATTTAAGTCACATTTTTCGAATTCTACACACTTTTTGGAGCACCCAGATTCTCGTCACGGTTGCAGCACTTTTTGTAAATATTGTTTTGGCAAGTAACTTTTTAGGTGCATATTTTATAACCACAATTTATTTTTATTGCTATTTTAGGTAGTCTTATTTTTTTAAAATAAGCATTTTATTATAACTGATTTTAAAGAACAAATAAATGGTGTTATTATCAAGCAATAACAGATATTTCATAGCTGTACTAACAAAATGCATATAATTATGTGGTAATCATAATTTTTTAACCGCTAACTTACTTTGATATGGTTGAGGTTGAAATGTCCTCTGTTAAGATATACTTCGAATTGGCTTATTTGTTGCAATATTCATTTGTTAATTTACTGTATTAATTGTTTTACTCCTATAATTCAAATAAAAAGCCAATTTGTTACTTCAAACTATAAATGCACTTTCCTTTTTAATAAGTACTTTAATTTACTAAAAATATAAACTGAAAGGTAACTCAGGGTGTATAGGTTCGGAGCATGCATATTAAAATTTATTTCCAAGTGTAGTTGTTGTGAAAAGGTGCAAAATAAAAGATTGGAAATTTCAAAAAAACAATTATTCCATTTAGATTTCATTCTAACAAAAATAGGGTTTAATTTTAAGATTCTATTGAATTTTCTTGGTGATAGCTGCCCTTTAATTTCCTTGTTGTTCCTCCGAGCTTCCTGGATATTGTTACTGAAAGCTGCTGCAGTGCCTAGGATCTGTCCTGTGAGGTCACTGGAAGCTGTCCTGGTAAGGCAAGTGCGTATGGACTCAGTAGCATAAAAAATCAGTACAAGGCAGTTAAAGAGTTCACCAAGAATGTTGTTACAATTCGGTTTCAATTTGGCGGAGAGGCGCTTGTCTAAGCTTAGGTTTTTAATACAGAAGTTGGCAAGTGATAGCGAGAAATAATTCTCCTCAATTAACCATGCTGAAAAATGCCAAAAACACGCTGAAGGAAAATTATGGTGTTTAATTAAATATGCCTCCCCCAATTTGCACAGAATTGTTTAGACTGTAGACAATTATGGTTTTAAATTAAACAGTGAACAGATTAAAAATAATAAATAAGATAAAGCCAATAAATATTGTCATGAACAGTACTTCAATTAAGCAAGAGAACAATTACAATACTCAGGCAAAAACAACAGTGAAATCAATAAATTTAAACAGATAATCAGAATGCAATTATTGCCTGAAAGCCAGTTTCTAACTCAAAAATCAGTTTAATTCAAAAATAAAGGTAATGACAAATTTAAATAGAAATAGAGAAACAAAACAAACAAGCAGTTATGATCTTGTACCCACCAAGGTCGAGAAGGCTTGAGCAGGTGCTCTTTAAATATCAAAGTGACGATAAAATGCTTAGAGGTATATAGGCCGGACAATAACTAACTAAGCTTAACTCTGATTCCCCATATAACTCATAACACCCGACAACGATACCAGAGAAAATTAGACTGAGTCTCCCACACTATAGACAGTTTTGGTTATTAATCTCTAAAAATGCTACCTCTAACTAGAATCTAAATGTGAACCCTATAGGCCAATTTGATCGATTCTTTAGTTGGGTTGCTAAACTAAATCCGAAATTCAATAACCCCTGCTTTTGTAGGATCAAGTCCGTTTTTTTTCCAAGAGCCTTAAGCTCCAAAAACCCACTATCACACATGCCCTACAGACTAAAACATACCCCATCTGATATTCACGAGCTTATTTAACATACCCACGGCAAAAGACAACGTGGTGTGTGCAACGATAGTAGACAGATATCAGATATTCACGAGCTTATTTAACATACCCATGGCAAAAGACAACGTGGTATGTAAAACGATAGTAGGCAGATATCAGAGATTCACAAGCTTAGCAGCTTTATTCCGCCTACAGACTTTCCGATATAGAAAACTTGAAATAAAAATCAGATAACGCAAGAAATAAAGAAAATGTCAAGCCTACCTTCTCAACCTCTCACTCTGGTCGTCGGCAAGATAGATCTAAAATCTCTGTCCTACCTTTCCATCAGAATCGCATCTCAAAAAAAAATGCACCGACGCGCACTCGTCACAAATGTTTCACCTTTTTCCACCGTACGAAGCGACCGATTTTTAAGCATAAAATATGAGCTGCATATTATTAACAATTTTAAATAATATATTCTACTGCTGTATTTATGTAGATTCAACCGATAATATTAATTTTTATTTTATATTAACTAGATAATTATCGACTGATATTTTGATGGGCAACATAAGAATTCTATATTTATTAATATTTTCGTATTATTTAATGCGGAATTTTCCACACTGTTGCTACCAGGTCGGTTCAGACAGTAATTCAAAATAGGTTGAATATGAAAAGTTAATATTTCAAACCAAAAACAAATACAAGCAAACTCGGAACAACCGGATGTTACGGAATTGTTAACGTTACCGTAACACCTCTTAAGAAGTATTTTTAATACCTTATAAATTGGACCGAATTCCAATTTTGGTAACTTTATATTTAAATAAAAACATGTTAACGACCGCTCCCAAAAATTATTTTGCCTTTTTGCGAATAACACTGTTTCCTGTTTTATGGAATACCATATTTTCTTGCCCTTAAAGTAGGTTATACATCAAACCTTTTAGTTTAAAAATACTGGAAATAAATGAAAATATTTTCAGAGAATCAGCTGTAACTTTCTATAGGTTTAAGATAAAATATTATATAATCACATGATACAAACCATCCGGCCTGTATTATATAGAGATTTTTATAAAGTTTAATATAAGTAATTAATTAGAATTGATGTTCAAGCAAACATAATTAGTATAATTACCTAATGACTATGGGCGTCGACAGGGGGGGGGGGGGCATGCTCCCCCCTAGGAATTTAACCTACTCATTTTGCAACATACCATTCGTGCCATGCCATTCAAGAGGATGCCGAATCCCTGTTTTTTAAACGATTGTAACGACTTTTGGGTAAAAATTAGACGTGGGACCCCCAAAGTTTTCCGCCTCTGGCGGCTTAGCCCGTTAACGGCGAAAGAATACTCGGCGTTAACGCTTATCCTCCGCCGACCTTTAACTTTTTTGTGCCACTGTGTAGAAAAAACATGTAAATAGGAAAGTTGTAGTGCTTGAGAAGTAGTTCTCAGAAAACATTTTTTGTCTATACAGGGTGTTGCAAAAAGTGTGAAAAACAAAAAATATATATTTTTTAAATGGAACACCCTGTATATTTATCCTCAGGACGAAAGATGTTTGTTCTCCGATTACAAAAATATATAATTTGTCTACATTTGCTTAAGCCATTTCTGAGCAATTTAACTTTAAAAGTTGATTTAAATAAAATAAATCATTGTTTTAATATTTTTTTATTATTATATACAAATTCGTATCTTAACATGTTTGATAATAAAAACTTCAGTATTTCAATTATTGTTGAATATGCCCACTACTGATACAATTTCGGAAGTCGCTTTCTAATTTATTTGTTGCATGGGTAATAAACATTGGCTTGTTCTGGTTAAGGTCGTTTATATAGTATACAATTCTCACCCTGAGCTCTTCAATAATGGCACTTCTCTGAGCATAAACTTTGTTTTTAAATATCCCCACAAAAACGCATCTAAGGGCGTTAGATCTGGGCTGTTCGGTGGCCAGTGGACGGTTCCCCGACTATTATTTGAGCAGATTGGCGAATTGGAAGCATACCAAGAGAATCTCTGTTTCCTGATTTAAAAATTGTAAATATCTTTCGCCAGTTAGGGAACCTTCATAAAAAATACAGCCAATAATTTGACATAATAGCTGTTTTTGTCACTGTCATTCACGGCTGTTTTGACACATTTCATATTTTTCTTAATGACGAGCAAGGCTACTTCGATTGGGTCGAATTCATGCTTTGTCAACTTTTAAAGGCAAATAGCTCGGAAATGGCTTAAGCAAATATAGACAAATTATATATTTTTGTAATCGGAGAATAAAGATCTTTCGTCCTGAGGAGAAATATACAGGGTGTCCCATTAAAAAAAAATATATTTTTTGTTTTTCGCACTTTTTGCAACACCCTGTATAGACAAAAATATGTTTTCTGAGAACTACTTCTCCAGCACTACAACTGTTATATTTACGTTTTTTTTCTAAACAGTGGCACAAAAAAGTTAAGGGGGGTGGGAAAATATAAAAAATTACCCTGTACCACTGCGCCCTTGTCTACGGTAAAAAAAAATGGAATTTTATTAAAACAAATAATTTTATCTGTATTATATATTTACAGGCATAGCAATACAATTGTAGTAATACGCTATCTTTTAGATCTATTTTGGAAGCCTATGGTCATATTAAACAGGAAGAAGTTGATTTAGATGAAAGTGAAAGTAAAACTGATTACATAATAATTCCAAATATCAACAAAGAAGAAAACCTGATTGTTAACATCCTTGAGAATAATGAGGATTTGACAAAACTAAAGGAAATATCTGTAAGTGCCACATGTTCTAAGCGTGGCAAAGCATGTCCGAATCATTCAACCTTATCGAGTAGCCAAAAATTTGTAAAGAAGCCTTATAAATGCACGTCGTGTTATAAATCATTTTGTCATCCTGATTCATTAAAGTGTCATGTAAATCAACATGCTGGAGAAGAGCTATATAAATGTACACTTTGTAATAAATCTTTTTCTCGCCCTAACTCATTGAAATATCATGAAAACCAACATGCTGAAAACAAACCGTATAAGTGTAAACTGTGTGATAAAGTTTTTTCTTACCTTTGGTCATTGAAGAACCATGAAAACTATCATAATGAAAATAAATCTTAAAAACGCCTAGCGTAAGATAAAGCGTTTTCTTGTCCTGATGCATTAAGATACCATAAAAATCAACATAGTGGGGGAAAACGTTACTGGTGTAAATTGTATGACAAGGCCGTTCCTCAACCTAAAGTGTGGCAAACTTATTTGGAACAGCGACGCTTGAGGAGAGAAGAGAAGAAAAATGGCTTGCAGCCAATCACCTTGTTGCACTTTGTCACGAGGACGAGAGGAACTTGACGCACCTGTTGCCGGATGTATCGGGCAAATAGATATAAATGTCGCAAATTTATTTAAACTGATAATGTGTACAATATAGATTATGAATTAAAGCTGAAGTGATAGTAAAGTTCCAGTTTGGATATTAAATTATGTGTTTATCTAAATAATAGGTATAAATATTAATTCTCAAAAAATATTAAAGTTACTTGACAACATCGCCAATTTTTTGTCCGCATTCTTTCCGCTGTTCCAGTTATACTTGCCACACTTTAGTGCATTGTGGTGTCATAGAAAAAATCGCCCTAAATAAAAGATACCTCACTGATATACAATTTATACTATGTGATCTTAATTAATTATATAATTTGATAGGAATCAGCACATCCGCTGTATAAAATAAATCTAATTGTTAAGACATATTATTATATTAATTAATACACTGTATACCTCGTAATTGTATATTTTTCTATAAGCCATTGAAATGTCATAAAAATTAAGCAGGATAAATAAAAACACTTCCTGAAACACATTAATTGATTCGAAACTCTGCTTAGCAGTCGCACCGAGATTTTGTGTACCCGAGGACTAGAGACACTGAACATTAACTATACAATAAGAAGAACCACTCAATCGCGGTAGCTTTGATGTGCGTGTTCAGCGAGCGCTACAAAGGAATCGTAGTGTTTTGCTTCGTTGCTTGGTAATGATTGGCGGACTCTCGCCGCACACAGGTTGAATTTCAATAAAAGCTGGCCAGAAACGATACTTTCGTTTGAGGTACTTTTAATCAAACTTGTGATGAAATTATTTATAACACTTTGGTACTCTAATTGGCTTTGGAAAAAACAATTGACATCTTTTGAATTGTTTATAGCGCCATGTCAAACTTACGTTATGGCTTTTTAATAGCGTTATTATTTTCACCAAATAAATATTTTGATAAAGTGTGTATTCAACTGGCTATTTCAAAAATCTATTAACGTTTTTAATTGGTTATTGATAACAATACTCAAGGTATGTAATAACCAATATTTAAAAGAGTTTGATTTTTCTGCTTATTGCATAGCGTTGGCGACTTAAAATGTAAAATATTGATATGTTTATCAAATCCCAGTTATAAGTTCGTAATATAATACCATTTTTTTTGTTAATGATATCACCATATTTCCGACTACAAATACAGGGTGTCTCAAGGTGGATGGTACGTTAGACGTTTCAGGAGAACCACTAAACGGATTATTCTGAAAATTTGTTTACATAAACGGATATGCTCTACCTTGCTAAAATATTTTCAACAGTGTAGTGTTATTGCTTCTACTAAAAAGTAGTAGAAACTGTAAAATTTTAAATAGAACACCCTATAGATTATTGTATATTTGGATTTTGCGGAGAATTTTAGACATATTTCATGAAAACTGTCCTATACCTATCTCCAGCTGTTTTTGAAATATTGACAGTTGAGAATCGACCATTTGACAGCCTGTAAAATCTAAACAGCTAAAGATAGAGCAAAATGATTTACACCTTCCTACTTTGGTGTTCCATAAGCTATCGTTTGACACTAATTTTATATTTAACCAGAGGTTAAGAATTTCCGGGGTTATATCTAACCCAAACTCTTTTTTTACAACGAAGGAACTCTTAATTTTCAAAATAATTTTTTAAAACTATTACAAATGATTTTTGTACATGATTTTTATAGATAGTGATAATTGATACACCCTTTATATAAATATAGATGATCCGAAAATTCAACAATAAAGCATCTTTGTCTAATACACGATATTTTAAACGTGTAATATTGTCAATAAATAATACAGCCCGGGTACGTAAACACTCTTTACTCAACTGAAGAACAATATGATAACATCAAAATGATTGTAATACATAAATATGAAGACAGTGCTGTAACGGCAATTGCTTGGTTGCAGCAGCGTATCGAAGAAATGAAGACAGCGGCTGGTGGAGTCCCAATCGGAGCTTTGGCGGCGAATAACGCGGCGTTTGAAGATGGAGAGCGTCGGCAGCCAGTGGCGGAGAACTATGAAGCAGGACAACCACGAAATAAAATGTCGGTGAGATTACCAAAATAAGAATTAATTAAATTCGATGGTGACTATCACCAGTGGCCTGCTTTCTGGGAGCAATAAAATTCAGCTATTCACTCAAGTACTTCTCTTAACGAATCCGATAAATTTACATATTTAAAGTCTGTTTTAACGGGTAATGCAGCTGTAATAGTTCAAGGCCTAACGACTAGCAAGAGCAGCTATATCGATGCTATAGAGCTATTTACTGCAGAATTTGGAAACACGGAGAGAATAGTTGATACATATATTCAACAGTTATTATGTTTAACTCCAATAAAAAGCAAGTAAGATATTTTATCGCTAAGGAAATTGTATAACACCGTAGCAAAAATTACGAAATCATTGCAAAGTTTAGGAATTCCTCCCAGTAGTTACGGGATGATGGTCAAATCGATAATTTTCAAAGTTTTACCGTTTTCCATGCTAATCGATTTTACTAAACACCAGGCCACTGATGATAATGATAACGCTCAAGAATCTGGTACACAATCAAATGTCTCTGGAGCCTCGGTTCGTTCTGCCACGTCATACGAACGTCAAGTTGAAAAACTTTTATCGTATATTAAATTAGAAGTTGACTCTGTCGAACAAGCTCGGATTTTATCAGGAGAAATATCAATCGAAAATTCGGAATACAAAAGCGGGTTTATTTACAGCGGCGAATGAAAGGTGCTTATTTTGCAAATCTAACGAACATTCTTCGACAAATTGCAATACGCTAATGACATTACAAAAGAAGAAAGCCATTTTAAAGGAAGGTGGTCGGTGTTTTAGATGCACTAAAGCTAACCATAATTCCCGAGATTGTCATACTAAAATATCTTGCTTAACGTGTAAAGGCAAGCATGCAACCTCTATGTGTGATCCAGATTACGTAAAATTACGAAACGATAAACAAAATAACGGACAATCGGAATCAACAGACTTGTTCGCTAACGGAAAATTGGCCAATATGTACTTACACCGCATGCGCGGAATGCGTGTCCGGACAGTTAAATTTGCCCACAAAATCGCGATTATGGCATTCGGAAAAAGTGGAAAGGCAAGGTGTGAATAAAGATAATACACCAATTAAAATTAACGCTGTGGAGGTACCAGAAATATGTTACGACTCGTTGGTTCCCCCTTCCGGAAATGGTCAGGAAATTCAAAGGTTTAGTCAACGTAATCAACTTGCGGATATTTGTCCTCCTAACTTTGATGTTTTGTCCGGAATTTCGATACTCATAGGTGCTGACGAATATTGGAAAATTGTTGAAGAAGAAGTAAAGAAGCTTTCAGATACCATAACGGCGATCCGTACAAAACTTGGCTGGACTATTCACGGAGGAAGCAATGAAGATGCCTTTGCAGCCAACATGGTGAACGCTTTATTTATACAGGCACAAGACAATGATATTCAAGATTTGGATATCAAAAACTTTTGGGATTTAAAAACCATTGGCATCAAGCAACCGGAAAATCAGTCGAAACTTAATACTGATGGTTTTATAAATGAAAATGTATCATTTGGAAGGGACAGATATACAGTGGCTCTACCCTGGATTAACGAAGTTTTTCAACTTAACTCAAATTACGATACTGCTTTATATAGAATTAAATCACTAACGAAAAAACTTATTCGAAACGATAGACTATATGAATGTGCAATGAGATAATATTTAAAGCATGATTGCGCTGAACTAATATCTAAATCTACTGACAATAGTTAGGCCTATTATATGGCGCACAGGCCGGTATATAGGGAGGATCAGGACACAACTAGGGTTCGTTGTGTGTTCGATGCTTCAGCACATCTGCCAGGATTTTATTCATTAAATGACCTACTTCCTCCTGGTGAAAACTTAGTACCTTTGCTCCAAAAATTTTGATCAATTTTAGGATTGGTAAAGAGATTGGTGAGATTAGAAAAAAAGATCGAGATTCCCACCGATTTTTGTGGTACGCAGAACCGATAGAAGATGTAGGGAAACTACCAGATATCGCTGAATATCGTATGAAGCGTGTAACATTTGGTGTTACATGTAGTCCATATTAGCAGTAACTTTAAGAAAACATTTAACGCATCAGCCTGAAGAATTCAAAGAAGTGGCTGACCTTTTACTAAAATCTTTTGCGTTGACGACTTGATAATTTCAGTGGATGATATGGATTTGGCTTATCAAATATATGACAAGGGAAAACACATTTTATCGAGAGCCAACATGAACTTGCGAAAATGGGCTACAAACGAGGTCAGACTGAAGGAGATCCTTGAACACGAGTCAGTTAACAAAATAAAGAAGGTCCTTGGTCTCATAGGGTTCACCGGAACAGATGAATTAGGCCTTGACATTAAAACGCTTTTGAACACTTTCCTAAAACAACATCCTGTTGTTACGAAACGCAAAGTCTTGCAAACAGTATCCCAAGTTTATGATCCATTAGGCTTTGCGTCACCGTTTATTGCCAGAGCAAAAATCTTACTATAAGAAATTTGGAAAAATAAACATGACTGGGATACCACTTTGCCAGATGATCTAGTAGATAAATGGACAAAGTGGACTAATGAGTTACCGGAAATATCAAACTTTGTTGATAGGTTAGAACTTTGCGCAGCAAGGTTACAAAAGTTCATACTAACGCGTTTTGTGGACAGATTCGAAGATCACACTGCACTGGATAAATGGAAGAGCTAACAGATGGAAACCATATATTGCTCACCGGGTGTCTGAAATTCAAAACTTGACTGTCGGAGAATGGAGGCACTGTCCAGTAGTAAACCAGCCGATTTACTAACGAGAGGTATCGAAGCGAAGGTCCTTGTTACATCTGAACCTTGGCAATTTGGACCCGAATGGTTGACGAAAGGAGAAAACGAATGGCGTAACAAAGGCAATAGTGAAATAACTGGACGAAGTGGCAGTTTACTTTGAACTAACTGACGTTCACGACAAGTATCAAGAAGATATTTTTCCGATGGAAAATTATAGTAGCCTTGAAAAAATTCTAAGAATAACGTCTTATATAATTAGATTTATCGACCATTTGAAAAATCAAAAAACAAGACAAAAAAGTAGGAACGTACTACCCGTTAAAGAATTGCAAAGGAGTGAATATTATTGGATAAAACTGACTCAGCAGAAAAATTTCAAGGATGAAGTGATGTCACTGAAGATGGATAAAAAACTTGAAACGACTTCCAAAATTTTAACTTTAAACCCATTTTTGGATGAGTTGGGGATCTTACGTCTAGGCGGTCGACTTCAAGAATTATTATTGTCATACGATGCAAAACATCCAATCATCCTACCTAAAAAAGCTGAGATGACTGATAAATTAATTTGGAATTCCCATATCAAAATGAAGCATGGAGGCGTTAACGCTACATTAACCGATCTAAGAAAAAAATATTGGATCATACAGGCTATACAGCGTGTCAAAACCGTTCTACATTCTTGTCTAAAATGTAGAAAATTGAGAGTAAAATATGCTAATGAACATTTTGCCCCATTACCGAAGAGCAGATTGATCACGGTTGCTCCATTCCAAGTAACCGGAGTACATTTCTTACTCGGCTCGAGGAGCTGTGGATTTTCTATCAACATCAACGACCCGGATATGAAAAGAAATGACGTGTTAAAGCAATGGAAATTAAGGAACGAACTGGTACAAAAATTTTGGAACAGATGGACTACGGATTATCTACAACAACTAAGATCTGCAGCGCATACGAACGTAAATGTCAAATCAACTTGTTTCATGGTTGGCCATATCGTACTCTTACATGACCAAAATAGACCTCGCTTGTCATGGAAAATGGCCAAAATAACGCAGGTCTTCCAAGGAAGAGACAGCAAAGTTCGAGCGTGCGAGATGAGGGTTCCGAATAAAACCCTCCTTTGACGACCCATTCAGTTGTTGTACCCGTTGGAAATCACTGCCGCCGCGGGGAGGATGTTGAAAATGCGAAACTAATCAAACCTCAGATATAAACCAACCCTAATATCTTGACACACAGTGTCACTGTCAGTGTAATCGAGAAGTCGAGCCAATATAAGATGTTATCGGTCCGGCAATTTATGTTTAATTAACATTTTATTCGTATTTACGTATTACAATCATGTGAACCTTCTTATCGTATAGTTAATGTTCGGTGTTAAAGACCCGGCGGCGGAGGTAGGTGGACAGACACTGACCCCAGCTTATTTCTAACCAGAATAAAGAAACAAGAAATCAATCACCTGTTCGACTTATTTATACATTCAGTACATGTGCAGATAAGACAAATGACAAATAAGGCAAAATGTATCACTCATTTTACTTTATTAATATCAAAACGATTCGGTTATTTTGACTGAAAATAATTTCAAATGGAAAAGTAGGCATTGGAAATGTTGTTAGAATTGCTGACAGTTATCAGAATGAAGCGTTGATCTAAACAACATTCTGTCTTTTGTATTGAGAAATTGATGGAATCGATGTTCAAAGGTGGTTTCGACGTCGTTTTACTTCCGTGACTGTACTCAGCGTAAGACTATTTGGAGTGGCGCAATAAATGGAGACAACTGGCATCTATTGTAAACAAAAAGTCAAGAGGAAGACCAGGAACTACCTGCAATGAACGTAACGAACAAGTAGTGCAGTTAGTTATTGCCAGTCCGGAAAAATCTGCTGTTAAATATATTTCCGTCCTTGTTTTAAGGGATCGAAGCACGAGAAGAATGTTAAAGCGCATGGCTTTTCATCCATATGAGATCGCAATAGCTCATAAAATAAATTATCGATATTAGATTAATAAACTTGAATTTTGTGGGCAAACCTATTTTTATATCATCGCTCAAAAATTATGACAAATAAAAAAACTAGGAACACCACTGGATTCTATATAAAAAGTGTTAAAAGCTTCTATTTTATCATCAATATAAACCGGAATAAGGTAAAAATTGCCTAATTTCCAAAAACACTCGGTAGTTCAAACACGGATCAAGGCTCGAAATATGTGGTCACATTATATATTATGTATGTGCTTTCTATAGTTTTCTCAATGCCCGTTAAAAGTGTCGAAAAAGCACTACTTGTACACAAGGCTCATTAATTACCGCCGTACGATTGTTTTTATCTGGCCCTTAGTTCCTCTATCTAATGAAAGTATACTCGGGCAATTATTTTAAAATGAAACAAGAACTCTTTACAGAACTGTGTGCGCATAAATCCTTAATCTATATAACAGTAAGTACTTTGTTTTATATACTGCTAACTTTTTTATTTGGCATCATACCTCGGGACCTCTCTGCAAAAAAATCTAGGCACTTCCATTGACGCCGAAATCCAATATTTTCCAAAAATGCTACGCTTCCATGTAGATTTCACTAGGATCTGGAGAATAAAGGTCAATTTCTAAGAAAGAGTTCTATATCTAATGCGTAATAATAATTATTCGCCCCTATACATTCTTCAAATTGAATGTGAATGTCATATTGTGTTAAGTATTGTGAAGAGTATAATGCAAATATTTTTATTTTGGTGTTCTATTATTAAAACTGCCTTTATTCAGTGCTACCTTCTTTATTTGACCTCATGCAAAAAATTTTAGGTAAGAGACACAAAAAATTGTTAAAGTTCTCGCGTTTTAGCTGAACCGCCAGAAAAAGTAAAAATATTACGTAAAAGACGATCATAAACTTGAAAATATTAGTAACCTGTTTTTTTAATGGAACACCCTATATATCAATGTGTTTCTAAAAAGGACTATTTCTCCTGATTACAGAAATGTACAGTTTGTCTATATATCTTACAAGAGTCATTTGAAATGTTAATTTATTGTCATAAATGACCTGAAAATGCTGAAATAAATAAATGAGAAAAATTTAAATAGACAGATTTGCTTCATGCACCAACAGTAATTCCGAACAAATAATTGCCGTAATAGAAGAGTACCATCTATATTACCAATGAAATCAACGAAGAAATTGAAGAAACAAATTCATACTAATTTACGGTTACTAAGTAATAAAATATGTGTAATATATATATATATATAGGTTAACAATTTTCAACATATCTCTCCCTATTTCTTATACACTTAAAATATTTCATATTTATTTACTATTATACTACTAACTATATAATGTGGATAATCTCTAATTTAAACAAGTCTCAGTCTGGGTCTCAGTCCGTATCATCTCTTCTAAAATATGAAGGTTTTTTGTTTGATCATAACAAATACCCTCTTTTAGGTATCCCCACTAGAATATATCTGAATTGATGCATTATTTGATTTTTTATGGCAAGCAGCTTTTCATATCAAATGAAGCATATTCGACGTTGAGCAGAAACAGCTGATAGCATTTTCAGGTCTGTTATGACACTATATTAACATTTCAATTTATGCCGTTTTAAAAATAAAGTAATATAGGGTTCAAACACACAAGTTTCTAATATTTTTCAATTTTTCGATCGTCTATTATTTATCTACTATTTCCACATCTTCTGGCCGATCAGTTAATCCCCAAACAGTTTGGTATTTAACAGTTTTTTGTATCCTTTATAGGCCTGTAGGTATGGTGCAAAATAATATCTCAGGAAACCGTGTGCACTTTTACTTGATTTCACGCTATTTTAGTAACGAATACTACTTAATTCTTTAGAATCTGGAGAAACAACAATTATTGTAATTCAGTTTTCAAAGGACATTTTCTGATGTATAACACTATACGTCAAGCATATGCAGTTGAGTGCCGTTGAAGAGTTATAATATAGATATTTTTATGTAAGCGATCTTTTCATAAAATCGGCAGTACTAGATAGATTAAGTTAACGTGTTGTAAAAATATATTTTATCTAAAATAAATTTACCAAATTTTGTTCACTTCTACATCTTAATATGAATGTCGACCATTAACATTTTGGACTGTGCTTTGATTTTCGACATAAATATTTTTGATGGACACGAGTTATATTGTAGCATATTTTAGGAATCTGAATAAGGACATGAGTGAGACGCCAAATGCTATTGAAGAGTTTTTTATTAAGACAGAAGATGAAACAATAATAAGCATCAAAGATGAAGAACAATTAGATTACGCCTTTGATAATGAAAATATGGCAGCGCAGACTGAGACTTCTTCAAGCATTATAAATTTACATCCATTTGTTGCTGATCTCCCACCGAATAATTCTCAAGATCGCCACACGTGCTCTGTTTGCTATAAAACTTTCTTAAATATATATAACTTCAGGTTGCACAAAAATACCCATACTGAAGAAAAAACATACAAATGCAATTTTTGTAAAAAAGTCTATTTCCATCCTAGGAGTCTAAAGGCGCACCTCACATTACATCATTCGGGAATTAGCCATAAGTGTGAAGCTTGTAATAAAACTTTCCAGAAAATATCCAATTTGAAGTTACACCAAAACACACACACTAGAGAAAAAACATATAAATGCAAATTTTGTCTTCAAATCTATTTGCATCCATCTGCTTTAGATCGTCATGTAAAAATCCATCTTCGTCCAACAACTTTTGAATGTAATCTTTGCCACAAGAGTTTTGAAAGGAAGGAACGATTAATGTATCATATGAATGTACATACAGGAGAGAAACCATATAAATGCACATTTTGTGACAAAGCTTTTCACAATCCTAGTTCCTTAAGTAGTCATAAATATAATGTGCATTTAAAAACAATGTGATTAAAGTTATATTGTAGAAAGCGTTAACACATTATCTGTATAAAATAATTAGAAACAAATTGAACAATATATCATGCTTTTGGAGCGACCTGTATAACATATTGTTACGTTTTTCCCGTGGGTTCTTAACAGAATTACAACTTTGCT
>JAEQML010064797.1:0-21679 GCA_016904865.1 Pissodes strobi | reverse complement strand
GCCTATATCGACATCTTGAGGTTTTTATGGTTAAATTCACTTCGCCTGTCTGAAGAAATCTATAAAACTGAAAGTCGAGGATTTTCGACAACTAAAAATAAACGCTAAAACCTTTTAAAGTCACCAGTCCACTAGATATCTTTTCTCTGACTAATGCAGGACCCGTGTAGGGACTCCAAAATCGCCTTTAGGGCCGCCGTAACATCTCCGAGACATCGGAAAATGCCATTCCTTAGAAGTGTCAGGAGCTTTGTGGTTTAAAGCTTTCCGTAATCGTGTGACATATTGTGATGCCTTAATGCAGCTTAACTAGTTGGGTGAGAACGTCTCAATTTCGAACGAATTTGCCTTGGCATCGTAGCGCTGCTTAAATCTGATTAA
Organism: Pissodes strobi; assembly: GCA_016904865.1. Lineage (NCBI taxonomy): Eukaryota > Metazoa > Arthropoda > Insecta > Coleoptera > Curculionidae > Pissodes > Pissodes strobi. The sequence goes on along the minus strand of JAEQML010064797.1, from coordinate 21,298 downwards.
TTCAGTAAAAGTTGCAGTAAGATAAGAATTATCTTGAAAAAAACTACGGTTTTGAATAATGCTAATTTATACCGACCTCGGATTATATTTTTGTATTTAGTTGTGTAATGAACGAAACTGCAAATATATAATAATATTTAGGTTTAGTCATGTTTTATCTGAAATTAAAAATAGTTTAAATAAAGCAAAAAATCTTACATACTTCCCTTCAAAAAATAAGATATCAATTCGGAACATCAGAAAATATCTTATAAGTTTTATAATGTGCTGAAAACCTATATATTATGCTATGAATTATTATTGGTGGCATTAAATTGGTTCAAGATATAGTTGGGCGACAGCTGAACAGATTAGGCAACATTTATTTTAGTAAAATATGGATATGATAAGACCCTACTTAGCGATGAGTTCGCTTATATTTAGTTGAAGCAAAAATTGTAACAAATTATTTAATGGCATTGGAGTCTATTATAGATTCAGACCATGTCACGAAACAAATCAAGACTGTAAGATTAGATAAGCACGTACTACTTATTCTGTAGCCTATTGATGTATGGATATTAAACGAATTTCTGTATAAATGGATGTTTAGAGCAAGCATATAATTTTTTAGATGGTTGATGCATATAATAAAACTTGTTGCATGGGTGCACATGAGTATTTCTTTGTTAGCACTAGAACCGCCGAATAACCTTACTACCGAATACCGCCGCTGGGGTCAAATTGACCCCTTAAAATATAAACATTCATTTGATACGAAACATGGTTTTATTGCACTACATAAAGCAAATGTTATTTATTCTAAACACAAACCTCAAGAAAAACGACCTATATATTCTTATTTAGTATTACAAAATTTAATATGTAGGTACCTATAATCACCGAACATAATACGTTATATGTTCGGTGCTATAATTTACTTTTTACAATTTTTACAAACACAAGACTTTTTAACAGTTTCAAGGCATTCTCCAAAAACGTATTTTTTACATATTATAACACAAATATCTTTTTTCTTCACACGTCAGTAAATCCGTCATTACTCGACTGTGTAGGCGGCCGTGAAGTTTCGTTTTTCCTCCGCCGGAGCTTTACTTTTCACTTTTCCGCCGGCGGAGGTAAAAGTGTTGTCATAGCAACATAGATACAATACAAACAGACAACAAAATAAGCGTCAACAACTCAAGATTTATTAAACTACAATTTGTATTTATCACTCAATTTGTGACTGCATTTCTAAAAATCACTAATTTAGGAAGAAATTTGGTATTATTTAACCGAACTTACTCAATAACTGCTTATCAATACGGAATTTAAATGCAATCGGAGATGCAATCTTAAAAAAATAATTATTGTTGACAGTGTCCACTGACAGCTTTATGTTTATATTCACCGACACCGGTCTAAGCAAGGCCACCTACGACCGTGGTCTAAGCCGCCTTGCGAACCCATTTATCTTTAATAATAATTAGATTTTATTACTATTAAAAAGAGATGTTTTTGCATTAATTTGTCGACATTTGAAGAAAAAACAGCATATTTTATTTGGAGGAAAAGTTACTTTTCATGGCTTGCTCTCTATTACCAGCCTCACTCCGTTCGGCTATTAAACACGAGCGCGCCATGAAAAGTATCACTTTTCCTCCATATAAAATAATATACTATTATTTCCCGCCCATTTTAGGACTTTACATTTATGACGTTTTTGGGGTCTTGGATAATCGTCTTCGGTGCTGCTCGTACTGGCTGTTTGACTATTTTTTCTTGCATGTATTGTTTTCGAAGTTCTACGGCTAAATTGAGTATGAACTCTCTTCTCTTTATTTGAGATCCGGATACATCTAATATGTTGTAAAAAACATGAATTGGCCATGTACGTGAACCTGCTTTGCATGAAAATTTTCTAGCCATCTCAGCAACTACATCAACTCCAAATTTTGTTTGGTTATAGTATAATATGGTTTCAGGTTTCAGGTTTTCTCTTTGGCACATTGTCTATATTGACAGGTGAGTGCATAGTACCCGAAATAAAAACGCTTCTATTGGGCTTTGCTTGATAACTGGTTAGGATACAATCACCATGTTGAAAAATTGTTGTACTATGAAGTTCCAACTTTTTATTTTTTACACCATCAGGAATTTCTCTCCTGGCGCGATTTACTGTTCCTACTAAAGTAGTTTTATATTTTAGCAATTGTATTGCCAAAGATAAACTCGTGAAAAAGTTACCAGTTGTGACATTTCTTCCATTTTTCAAATTAGGTTTCATTACTGGGTCCGCCTATTTAGATACGTATTTATGGTGCCGAAGTTTTTACTGTTTATAACTGGGGATTCGCGAAGTGATGCTATTATAAATCTTTATATATTTTTTGAAGGATAGATAAATAATATTAGGCGGTAAAATAAATGTAATCCTAAGGGGTTAAATTGACCCCTTCAGCAGTTTTAGGTAGGTAACGAAAAATTTTGTAAACTAAGATTGGTAACTGTATTGCATACTGCATAATATAATCGTTTAAAAAAGATAATAAAAGTCATGAAATTACACACACGTAATTTAAATGACTATAAAATTATCCCACATCAAAGAGCAAGAGGGGTCATTTTGACCCCTACGGCGGTTCTAGTGTCAGGTAAAAGATTGGCGGCTGAATTCATTGACTGCACGGTTTATGTTAACAAAGGGTATGTCATATGATACAAATATCTCAGCTGAAGGCCTTGGTGCAAGTCTATTTATCGCAAAAAATGAGTAGGTATTTAGAGCCAATTAAAGACAACCTAAGACTTGTCTACATATTCAATTTTGATCAAGAAACAGACAAGTCCCGGACTTACCTGATTCATGCTCCCAACCAGTTGCGATATAGTAGACCCTCGTCGGGTTTGTGTAGCACTATGCGATGGCAAGTTTTACTTATCACCGAAGTTAAGGGTCTGAAAATGCATAGACTGTACCTAGCGAAATTCAAAATAGTATATTTCCTAACTAGTGAGCAAAGTAAGTCTTATTCGCTTGTTCGCTGTAGCGGATCGAACGATGTGAAGCGGACTTCAGGCAGTAGTCACAAAAACTGAAAATATTGATTGTAAGCCATAATAAAAGCAAAAGGACAATGTGAAGAATGATAATTGAATTTTAAAAGGTGTAGTCAAAATAAAATACTGAGAAATAATTAACTAATTTTTAATTATTTTTTATGATTAATATTGCGATATCAAAAATAAAAGAAAAATGTGAATCATTATGCAAGGCTGAGGATGCGGTTTCTTCTACGGAAGATAATACAACTTTTTTGCTTTAGTCTTTATAGGTTTTGTAGGTGCCAGTTGATCTAATTTCATTTTCCAAACTTTCTCCAGCAATAGTATCTTTAGGATATATTTAGGGTGGGTCTCGAGGCTTATAGAAGTAGTAATGCTAGTAGTGGTAGTACCACAAGAATACTAAAATTATATTTGACATTTCTTTCTTATTTTTAATGACTCTTCTAAATATCAATCCGCCACAGCTATGGATTTCCAACCTGCGATATTCACTATGGTTAGTTGCCCGACATTGTCGGAATCATTAAAGCATTCTGTTAATAGGTGGTGTTGGTAGAGCACTGCTGTAGTTTGCTTCATTCTCATGCTATTCATGTTATCCTGAATTTTTGGTTGAAATTTGTCTATTTCTTTGTCGTATATATGATTTTTGACCTCAAAGCAAGCTGTACATTCCATGGTTTTTCAACTTAAATTTAACCTTGGTATTTCCGAGTACTTTGGCCAGACTTCTTTGCGATTTTAATATACTTAATAAGCGAAACAGTTTGATAACTTCTTGGCAGACGGCGAATATATAAATACATAATAAGTATGCAATATATTTGCATGAACCGTCTTCTGGTACCCTACACTATAGGGGTGCATCCATCTAATGATATTAGATGCGGATGCTGTGATTAGTAGATCCATTCGTTCTGCATCGAAGGATGGAAACCTCTGTGCAGTTAGACATTCACCAGCCATGGAGCGCTTTAAATTGTTGCTGAACTAAATTGTAATTTAAGTTCTGATTACATTTGCTGTAACCAGTAAATTTTCAAGTTCTTGGTTAAAACCTTGTATGTCAAACTGAGATCCACAGGACACTCTTCTGTATAATTATAATTATAATTAGCAGTGTACACCGGTCTAAGACACCCAATTCTTTTTTTCATGTAAACGTTCAACGTTCCTATACACGACAACAGTCACCCAGATCATTGTGGTGACAGTCGATCCGATAGCAGGCACATGCAGACAACTGGGAACCATTCCTGGAATGACTGGTAAGCCCTTGACACGCCTATAGCAAGGAAGCTTAGGTCCAGGCAGTTGAGGTTTCCAGAGGAGGTCCCAACCTATCACGTGCTTTGCAGATAATAAAAACAGTTGGGAACGTAGGTACCGTGTTACTTAAATGAATGAAATGCAAAGACCTAGATTTTATTTATTTTAAATTCGTCGATCTTTAACACCAAAGTTAATTTCATTTTTATCATTTTGGTAAACTAAATTCTCAGTAATCAATTGTATTTGATTGCATTTGTAATCTAATTTTACGTCAATTTTCATCTTTATCATTTTTGTAAACTAAATCTTCAGTAATCAATTATGTTCATAACTGCAGTGCACATGGTACCATAAGTTGTAATTTAACCATATAGTTAGTATATCATTTGTTTTTAAGTTGATTTCTTTGATTTATCGCAAGTGGCGCCTTATAAATTTTAGATCACCAGAGGAAACATCTTAACCTACACCCTCAAATAAACTAAATAAATTAACTTGTGCTCTATCTTTACAAATTAGCTGAGCTGGATATTCATTACAAAGGGCAACACTAATTAGTTTCAAGCCGAGTTTAATAAAACATCGAGTGTAGTAATATAAATTTACAACAAGAATATTGTACATGTTATCTACTTTCATCTATGAATACAAACATTTGGCAAAAGGCATTTTTAAAAAGAAAAATGCACCTGTAAAAATGCACCTGCTATTAAGTATACTAATCAAGTTTTCTATGTTACCTTTCGCATGGTTACTATTTCGCATTATTGCTGTCGAAATTATGTCAAACAAATCCAAAAATATAAAAAGCGCTTCTCAAAATGAGCGATTCTGATGGAGGTTTACCGTCTGATATAGAAGCAGCGGCAAACGAAGCGGTCTCAAGTTTAGTTTCGACAAAATCCAAGGCTCCGCCGTATGAGTTGGAGTACCAGAAGTTTGAAGATTGGTGCAAAGCTAACAAAATAAAGGAGGTGTCTGAGAAAATCCCTTTGGGTTATTTTTCCGGAAAGCAACGCTCCCAGAAACCATCTACACTATGGACTCACTACTGAATGTTGAGAACTATGTTTCTGTCAAGAAAAATCAAGATATAAGCAGATTTTCTCAACTAGTCGCATTTTTGAAAAGAAGTTCAGAGGGTTATAAAGCAAAGCCAAAAAGTCCAAAGTTTATACAAAGGAAGACGTATGTTTCTTAGTACTACAGATGATGAAACATATTTACTTATGAAGGTTATTATGAAAATCGGCATTTTTGGGGCTTGTTGGCGCGAAGAACTAACTAAGTTAATGTTGGATCATATTGATTACAATGATTTCTATATAAAAATGGTGATTCAATGCTCGAAAACCAAAATTATCCGAGAATTATAACAGAAGGAAATGTGACAGGTGTCAACTGTTTCAGTATTTTTCGAAAGTATGCTAAACTTTGTCCTCCTAGTGCAACTCACAGGCGGTTTTTTGTATTCTACGGAAAAAGAAAATGTACCTCTCAGCCTGTCGGAATTAATAGTTTTGGAAGTATACCAAAAAAGATTGCAACAAAACTTGGATTGAAGAATCCCGAAGGATTCACTGGACATTGTCTTAGGAGGTCCTCAGCCACCATTCTAGTTGATGGTGGTGCAGATATGCAGATGTTAAAGCGTCATGGGGGCTGGAAATCCTTTTCTACGGCAGAATGCTACGTTGAGAATTCTTTAGAAAATAAGAAACAAATAGCAAAGAAGATCATGGGGTCAGACACGGATTTAATGATTGGAAATTCGAACGTAAAAGGCTCCATCACATCCACTTCTGGTATACAAGTTTCTAACTGTAAAACGGGTATTATTAAAGTTTATAATAAACCTAATATTAATAATTGATAATTAATTTTATAATTGTTAATAATAAATAAATCATTCTTCTAAAAAGTGTGGTTTTATTTAACAGCAAAATGTTAATAAAACCGTTTTCTTTCCATTACAGCACTAGTGCTATAAAGGCATCTATTACTGCACTAGTTCTGTAATAGGTGCCCTTACAAAATGATATCAGCGAATATTAACTACGACAAGAAGGCCCACTTAATGGCCAGAAAGCGCTACAAAGGAATCGTCGTTGATTTTCTTCGTTGCCTGGTAACGATCAGCAAACTCCACCGCACACAGGTTGAATTTAAATAAAAGCTGGCCATAAACGATATTTTCGTTTGCGGTATATTTAATCAAATTTATAACGAAATTATTTATAGCACTCTAATACTCGAGTTGGCATTGGAAAAACACAATTGATATCTTCTGAATTGTTTGCAACGCCCTGTCAAACTTACGTTACGGTTTTTTTTTATTATTATCACCAAATAAATAGTTTGATAAAGTTTGTATTCAACTGGATGTTTCAAAAATCAGTTAACGTTTTTTAATTAGTTAATATTGATAACAATACTCAAGGTATGTAATAACTAATATTTAAAAGATTTTGATTTTGTGTTAACGATTTCACCATATTTCCGAATACTAATATTCTGACAAAAGACATCAAGAAGAAAATGTTGCTCGAATTTGCCCCATCTTTTAATATTTAATTAAATTTTGGCGTTTTGGGTGATTTTAAAATTGGTTAAAGGTTTCGCACTATTTTACTGTATATTTCATTCCTATTTTGTAATACAATACAACTAAAAAATAGCGATATTATCTTATATCGAATATTGACTCGACTATAGAATTTAGGCTTGAAAATTAATCTGATTGTTTTATTTGTATCAATGTATCATGGCCTGCCGATATTCTGTTAGTATTCGCGCGGGGAAGGAGACACACCGTTGACATGCCGCCGCGGAGAGTGATCCTTCTTATCATATAGTTTTGCCCAAATACATAATAAAAAGATAAAGACTGATGTACTATACTGCTAACGTGCTAACACTCCGTTGAGATTATGTGTTGGTGTTATACCTAATTGTGCAACAACTGTAGCCAAATTATCAGAAAATGACGCGTCGAAATGAGGATCCCTTATTGGCTAAATTTGTAACGTGCGCAGTTTTCCCTGCTGCTGTCTTGTTTGAGCATTTACGTTTCTCTGTTTTTTTTTTTGCTTCATATGTTGTACTGAAAGTATTTTCAAATGTCATTTAAATTCAAGTTTAAATTACCCTTAATGCAACGCATTTTTAAATTGGAATTTTAAAAGCTATATCTGTTGTAAAGTCATCGGTACGGGTGGGCAAGAAATTGAATAATCGATTAAACTCTTAATATTTTAGCAAATAACTGAATAATCGATTAATCGAAATAATCAATTATCGATATTTTCTGAAATATTAATCGATAAGTCGATTAATCGATAATTTCTTAAAAGTGAATCGAATAATCGATTATTGTCGCCCATCCCTAATCCCATAATATTGTAGTAAGTGAAACTGAAGGTGAAATTTCGGTAGAATCATTATTGCTGATGCAAGGCTGATGTTATTATAAAAAGAGGTAATAAATTCTTTGGCTGAATCAGCAGATAAAAATTTATAATTTAGTTTTAATTTGTAAATATGGCTTTGATATTATCTTCGGATATTCAGAATATAAGCGCAAGTGTTTTTGAACAACAGCTGCACTGATGCTTCTATATTTTTTACTAGTTGCGTCCCTATTAGATCAATTTTTAAAAATAGCGATAACTCTGAAATACATGTATGGCAAAATTGCAGGCCCTCATCAACGCGTTTCTGTCGTCCGCTTACATTCATTTTGCAAGGTGAGACTCCTGAATTAACCGTTGCGAAAACAAAATTTGGATCATCGAATTAAAAATTTAAAACTCTTTTTTACAACGAAGGAGCCCTTAATTTTCAAAATCCTTTTTTTAAAACGATTTAAGAACATACAAATGATTTTTATCGTTAGTGATAATTGATACTCCCTATATATAAATACAGATGATGAGCAAAAAATTCAACAATTATTTGTCTAAAACACGATATATTAAACGTGTAATACTTAATAACTTTTATGTCTTATTTCTGGTAAACCTTATTATGGCCAGCTTTCCTAGAAATTCGACCAGTGTGCGCCGGGTCCAAAGGTCACATGCCAGTATCATGCTAGTTTTCGCGCGGGGAAGGAGACATACCGTTGACGTGCCGCCGTGGAGAGTGAATCTTCTTATCGTAGTCAATATTCGCTGATGATATATAGAACTGTAAAATTCATATTACTAAGTGAAAGTAGATAAATTAATATTTACTTTTCAATTGTGTCCCATTAGAGCAAAATGCGGTACTTGAAAATAATATGCAAGGTTTTGTAATGTTTTTTCTTCCTGTATCAGTACCTTCCGAGATATGTACGGTGGCCATTTAGAGATTCCGTACATTTAGTTGGCACCCAGCCCAACTTCATTGGTCAGAATCGAATTTAAAACCAGTTAGAGCTCGAATGCGAAATCTGTGTACGGAATGTCGTAACAAAATCAGACGCGCCTTATTCACATGGCTTGAATGGCGTTTTTAGTTTGGGTTAGTCGGGTTAATTAGCAAGAAAAGACCATTACATTGTTAGCAAGTGGGGAACATGCCAAGAAAAGACTTAAGAAGAAGCCTACTCTATCACAAAATTTTGCTTTATAAACTCTTACGACATTCCGTATGCGCGTTTGGCACCGGTTTATACATCCCGTACATAGATTTCTCACTCGAACTCTGATTGGTTTTAAATTCGAATGTGACCAATGAAATTGCCCTGGTTGCCAAATAGATGTACGGAATGTATAAATGCGTACGGTGGTCACCTTTAATGAGGCGTATATCATCGAAATCAACATGCCTAGGCGTTCCTTTGTATGCCATCCCTATTTAAGGATAGCATAGTTACATTTTAATATAGAATTCATTAAAACCATATTTTAGACATCGTACATAATTTCACTCTTCTCCGGAAAATATACATACATTACAAGCATTAAAGGCAAATCTTTTAAATATAATTATCTGTATGTATTAGTTAGATTATTTTTTATCGCTGAATGGAATAATTTACGGCAGCTGTAAAGCATAATAACATGCTGTCATCACATTACTGATATAATCGTAAAACAAGCTGCTACTTTTTATATTAACAACTTGGGAACCTGTTTTCATCACTTCGAATTAGCAATTTATTAGTATCCTCTCACAATTCTGGCAAACATTCAGACTGTGATGCGGTGCGTCATGCGTGTATGAAACTATGCAGTTTTTGCGAAATAATTAGGATTTAAAATTAGAAAGAGGTCTGCAGTAGAATAAAGATAATTTTAGACCTGCATTTTGGCTGCACTCTATTAATACACAATCTGTTTTATTAATGTAAAAAATTAGATAGAAATCACATATGTATTCTTCCAGTCGGAAATATTTGGGATTTATCACATTAATAGACAATTTTCTGTGGCCAATATGTATATGTAGGGATTCATTTAATCGCATGAATGGAGTTTTTTGGGATCAGTTTGGGTTCAAGGGATGAAGCCACTCTATAGTGCCGCAGTATAAACATTATCTTTTGTACTTCCGGGAATAGTATTACCAAAAGTAGGTAATATGTAGGTATAAATTTAAAAATATCTGTTAATGTTGTATCATTAATTTCCTAATCACAGATGAAATGCAAACAGCTGAAAAAGCGCTGAAAGATATTTTGCCGACAAAACCAGGGAAGGTATATGAAACGCAATATGAGGAATTTGTAAGTAAAAGACTTTTGTCGAAAATACCCTACTCGTATTTTTCACAGAAAAATCCAAGACTCTCCTTCAACGGGGTGTAAGGCGTGGCGCGAGTGAAGCTCCACTCGAACGACAACCTCACCTGTACGCGGTGTAGCCTGCTAGAAAACTAACGAGATTCTGTGGACCGAGTAACTGCCGGTATAAGCAGTCCCCTCCCACTAGCCAACAGCTTCGGGTGGAAGAGCAAGTGGGAGACAGGACACTCCCTTGCCCTTGGTGTGAGAAGTGGCCCCAAAAGGCGGATGAACGAAACAAGTCAACGGCATAGGAATATGGAAGGCAACGGGAATCCACCAGATTAAAGGCCCACATGGTCATCCCAAGAAGGATCCAGGTACAGAAAGGAGCGGCCCCTAGTCCGCGGCGGCCTTGAATTGCCAAGAGGTGTTAAGAATCCCCGCGAAGGAAACAATGCTAGGATCTACCCGAAAGTGAAAGTGAAAAATTAACTCAAAACTGAAAATTGGCACTTGGAATGGAATGTAAAAAACCTATACGCCGCCGGCAGAATGGACAACTTGATTAAGGAAATGGTAAGATGTAACATAGACATTATAGGGATCAGCGAGATCAGATGGTCTGGAAATGGTAAATATACTACAGAAAAGGCGACACTGTATTACTCTGGAAACAACCTCCCACATCATTAATGGAGTGGGCTTCCTGGTAAAAGGATAGACCAACAAAGCAGTAAAGAACTTTGTGGCGCTCTCTGATAGAACAGCGTTACTGCAAGTTCAAGCAGAACCGGTTGATCTTAACATAATCCAAATCTACGCATCGACCCTGGACAAATCCGATAATGAAATAAAGCAACTATATAAAGAAATAAAAGAACTAATGGGATTAGTTAAGAAAAACGAAGGACTCATAATCATGGAGGACTTCAACGCCAAGGTTGGACAAGGACGTGTCGAGAGTACCGTGGGTGACTTTTGTCTGGGGGATCGCAATGAAAGGGGAGATATGCTAACACAATTCTGTCAGGAAGAAAAACTAGTCATTGCGAACACACGGTTCAAACTGCCACCAAGAAGACTACACTTCGTAAGAAATCAACTAGACTTTATATTGATCAGCCAAAGATACAAGAATGGACTGCAAGGAGTAACAACCTACCCAGGGACTGAAATAGGATCAGATCACAACCCCGCAGTGCGTAAACTTAAAATAAAACTGAAAAAGATAGAGCGAAGACCTCGTAAGAAAATCGATATCAACAACTTAAAGAAACCTGACGTATGGATGAGAATCAAAGAAAAGGTGAGTGAGGAACCAATTGCCTAAATCAGGGCCCATTTAGCCGAAACGACACCTGGGACAGCTTTAAGGATGCCAATGTTACTGTCACAAACAACGAAATTAGTCTACCAAGCAACAAAAAGAAGAAATGGATGACAGAGGAAATATTGACACTTATGGATAAGCGTAGGTTCTTCAAGAACAAGGACGAGTTGGAGTACAGAAAGATCAACAAAGAAATTCGGAAAGAGATCTGTAAAGCTAAGGAACAATGGTTACAGGAAAGGTGCACAGACCTGGAAGAACTAGAAGAGAAACATGATCATTTTAACATAAATAAATTAGCGAAAGAATTTAAGGTCGAACAAAGCCTTGCAATCTGAACAACATAGTCTAGGACAAATAGAATCATCTCTGATCCCAAGGAACTCCTTCATCATTGGAACAACTATATGCGGAGAATACTATAAGAGATTTCACAGATGATTATGAATGTGAACCCTCCCCAAAAATACTAAAATTAGAAGTCCTCAAGGCAATTAAACAAAGCAAGCAAGGAAAAGCAGCAGGTCCAGACGACGTATATGTAGAGATTATAAAACTGCTAAATAATGAGAATATAGATTCACTGGTAGAAATATTCAACAACATATATGAGACGAGCGAGATACCACAGGACTGGCTCCAGTCAATTTTTGTACCGATCCCCAAAACACCAAACGCAAACCACTGTGATAAGTTCCTCAGCTTACTGAGTCAAGTCCTAAAAATGCCCTAAAGATAATTCATACGAGAATTTACAATAGATGCGAAAGAGACATTGGCCCTACACAGTTTGGGTTCCGTCAAGCTTCGGTACACGTGAAGCTCTCTTCAGCCTTACCGTATTACTTCAGAAATGCAGAGACCAGCGCAAGAACGTTTTCATGTGCTTCATAGAATACAGAAGGCGTTCGATTGTATCAAACATACTAATCTAATAAAGATGCTCGAAGATAGGATGATAGATAAGAACGATTTACGATTTATAAAGATCCTATACATAAATCAAACGGCATCGGTGAAGGTGGGAAGTGATACTACACAGAAGTTCCCGATAGAAAAGTGAGTAAGACAGGGTTGCGTCCTGCCTTCCCTACTCTTTAATTTATACTCTGAAGTAATTTTCGAAAGTGCCTTGAAAGATACAGATGACGGCCTCAAAATCAATGGTCAGGTGATCAACAATCTACGTTACGCTGACGACACAGTCATAATAGCAGATGGCCAGGAAGCATTACAATGCCTTACGAAGGAGAATGACTCGGCCTAAAGATTAACACGGACAAAACGGGGGTAATGATGGTTAGCAGAACATCAAATGTGCTCGTAAACATCACAGTGAACGGTAAGAAAATCCAACAGGTAACGAAATTTAGATATCTAGGATGCTGGATAACTGAAGACCTAGCCCCAGACGTGGAGATACGCAGCAGAATCGTGCAAGCCAGAGTGGCATTCTTGAATATAAGAACTCTTCTCAGCAACAACAGCCTTAATTTGAAATCACGATACCGCTTTGTGAAATGTTACATTTACTCTGTGCTACTGTATGGAGTGGAGACATGGACAATAAGCCAATGCCCGACTGGAAGCCATTGAGACGTGGGTTTTCTGAAGGATGCTAAAGATTCCATGGACGGACGTGGCGAAGAATGAAGTCATAGATAGAATGGAAAGAGGAAGAGAATTGCTACAAATAGTGAAAAGAAGGAAAACTGCATACTTAGGTCATATATTCAGAAATTCCAAGTACCAATTCCTAAAGCTAGAAATTCCAAGTACCAGTTCCTAAAGCTAATTATGGAAGGAAAGATCGAGGAAAACAGAGGCATCGGGAGAAAGAGATTTTCGTGGCTGAAGAACATAATTAAGAGAATGGACAAACCTTGACGCCTATTCACTTTTCAGAGCCGCCCAAGATCGAAAAGAATATGCCAGAATTGTCGCCAACATTCACTAAGTGGATAAGGCACCTCAAGATGAAGAACGCTTTGGGCACATTATTCCATGCTGAAGACCATGCTCAACGTTAAAAATGATATCGATATTATCAGCTGTGATAAGTTAACTGTCCTGTTGAAAAGAAGAAATGAAGGAAAAAATGCCAATATACTAACAAGGGGCCAAGTTCAAAATTTTGTAATGGATGATCCAGAAAACCAGTGTGTTTTTAATGACAAAGGTACTCTTTTTTTTGTGACGCATGAGCCTGTAGAGGTAAGGAATTAGTTCAGTTGACGATGAACGATGTAACTGATTTGGGTCACTCAGTTTTGATTAATATTAAAAAAACCAGAAACAAGATTGATAGGAATAATTGTGTTCGTAAACATTCAGGTAAAAATCTTGTCAATTTCGCTGAAATTTGTTAGAAGTATATGACTTTAATAAAGTTAGAGACCCAGCATTCGAGATTTTTCGTTAGTTATCGAAGCAATCAATGTATCACGCAACCAATCGGTAAAAATAAATTTGGAAAACTACTCCAAAAGATAGCAGCATTCCTAAATCTACCCGATGCATCATTATACACTAGACATTGCTTTCGTCGAACGTCTGTCTCTTTATTCGTTGGCTCTGGTGCATCATGTTTTAAAGACGCATAGATAATGGAAATCAGCAGTCGTCGCCTATGGGTACGTTGAAAATTCCATAAAAAGTACAAAAAAAAAACTATTGCAGACAAAATTTTTGAACATGCTCTCCGCTTTAATAATTGTGTGTTGCTAGCATGTACTTATCAGCGAATTTAAATTATTTTTGAATATATTAATAATTCATTCATTATGAGGCAACCCAATGGCCAGTTAAGGGTTCATTTTAACTAAAATGAAGGCCATCATATAAATAAAAAGAAATCACGGCAAGCAATTCATAATAACTTGTGTTGAATTTGTCGGAAAAGAGCTTAAAAACTTATACAGTGTGTGCCAGAACTATTGCGTCATTAAAATAAATAATTTGTGTGTGTAATACCACGAGTTAATCAATTTACGGATAATTTTGCATGCCATGTTTTGAGCGAGATCCGAATATCGAAGGTATCGGGCTCTTTTGAAAAATAAACAAAATTTTAGCAAGCTATCATGCAAAATTATCTGTTTATTTTGCTGCACGAGTGGTATTCGTTATCAAGACGCTGATTATCTCACTAGGTTTGCTTTTGGTAGACTCAGTTTCAGTTACTAAAAGCGGGTTAATGTGTAACAAATTGATGAATTTTCCTTAATACATATTTATTTATAACAATCATTAAGAAGTGATCCTTTTATATATTAGCTGTCGAACTGAATATGCAGATTGCGTATTACTAATCTAAATGCCAACGACAATTAAACTGATAAACTAGTGTGCAAAAAATACGTGCCATTAAGTTAATTTTCTATCATTCGGAAACAAAAAGCATTCGAAAAGCGTAATTTATTAACTGAATTCCTACTTAGCATTTCTAATTAATTCTAATTTCGTTAATACGCTTTGGTTTGCTTCAACCATTTGGCAAATCGCCTTACAATTCTGCAACAGACGGCAGTGATTTACTATGACATTTTACTGCAAATAATGCAGTTAATTGTTTAAAGAAGCGAGAGAACAAATCCGCAACGTTATTAATTAGAAATTTCCTCGATTATTTTGATTTAACTATTTTATTTCTTCTAAATTTATCATTAAATAGATTAGATATTGTGTGGTAGCTTATTCTTAATTGCACTGTGAGTCATAATTTTTTATTTAAGATTTCTGTTATTAATTTTCGTCCTCCCTTTATGGGTAACATGTAGGAAATATTTTAAATTATTAATTACACCAAAGAAAAGAAATTATTCAATCGAAGATTTCTCTGGAGAATTTTTTGTTTAACGCAATGGTTTACAAATTTCCTTGAGCAGCCGCGAGGCTGTCGCACTCGACTAGTTGTACGTGTGCTAAACCTATATTCTTTGCAGCTATTTGGCAAGAAAAACGGCTCAACTTAGTTTGAGTATTTCACTGTCAAGTCGCTATAGGACTTCTTTGTCCTACTGATGAGATCAGGAAAGAATCGAAATCGACCAAAGCCCAAATCAGGCCAAAGACTGCACCTTTGCATATAAGCTTTGTGTTTGGCTGATAAGCCTTAATAGTTGTGCCCATATTTCAAACAAGTTTCATACTGGTTTGCTTTTTCGTCTTCTCCTTGTCTTTTCAGTTGTGGGAAAGCCACAAGAATATTTCGATAGACTCATTGTAGGTGCCAGTAAGGCTTGCATATGTTTTAGTATGTAGGAATAGTAAAAATTAATAATGCATTTTGGCTGGCTTTTTCTAACTCTCAATCTTTTCCTCCTGATGAAGCCAAAACTATTGGCGAAATATAGAGGCGTTTTAAGATTAAATGAGTTTTACTTATTAAGAAACAGACCGCTGTCCCGATATATTTTGCTTTGAAACCACATTCCGGTCTAATAGGAAGTATTGATTTTTTCACTTTTAGTTGCCACATTAATATTCGGAAAGATCGGAAAGTGGTATTTAGTACGGGTGATCTGTTCAGGGTACTAACAAAAATCTAAGATATGATAGAGTATACTATTTTGCTCTAAAATAAGCCGTTTGGAATATATTGCCCGCCAAAGTCAAATATAAATCTTCAAACATCAAAATCTAAGAGTATATTGTCTTTAAGTATAGAACATGTGATATAAAAGACGTGTATAATTTCAAGCTTATTTCAAAACTGTGATAATAAATGTTAAATTAAACTGAAAAATTTAAGTCTTTTGAAGTGTCCTGTATAATAATAAATACCTACGTAAAAAATGTATGTAACGGTAAAATAAAACTGTTAAAGGAGAGAGGACATTGTACGTGATCACCCTGTACTTAACTATTTCTTATATAATTCATTAAGTGACTGGATCTTAATGAACGTAGTATGTGTTGGACTGTCTCTCGTAGGCTATTGATTATGTCATATACATGGGCGCCGGCAGGGGGGGGGTGCAAGTCGAGAGGGAAAAGCTTCACGCAGGTGCCGCGGCGGAGAGGGTAAAAATTTTGTGGGTGCCACGACCAATTGTTGCCCAAAAGTCATTAATTCGTTGCGGAAACTGTTGGTAGCCCATGGGCGGGGGGCTATATTTTCCCCTCACAGATGCGCCTCTGGGGCAAAGTAAACATAGATTGAAACTTAAATATTTTTATTGTCAAAAATACATATATACGGTTTTGGTTTGCTTGACTTTAACTTAAACTTAACTGTGGCGTAACTTTGACATACATTTTTTGATTGGAGATGTATCTACCTTAAAAAAATATCTTATGAACTATGGATGTGCATACCTATATTTTCCTAATCGGCGAAAAGTAATAGCAGATGACTTCTGTTTTGTGAAAACCGATTTATTGCGTTTTCAATAACTCTGTCTTTATTATTATTCTCAAAGTCTCTGTGAATGCTAAGCATACAGAGACCAGAGAGTCTTTCCTCAGACATAGTTAATCTCACTCAGGTTTTTACACGTCGGAGGGTACTGAAAAATCTTTCAATTGTTGTTGTGGTATTGTAAGAAAATAGTCAATGTAATTTTCAGGTACCTATGCATGTTTCACTGAATAATTTGAAATATACTTTTATACTAAATTTTATTTTGATATTCCAGGGGGGGCAACCGCCCCCCCCCTGCCCCCCTTTGGCGGCGCCCATGGTCATATAGAAAGGAACTAAGACGTTCACGGGTTTTTATTGCTGGAATCGATCAGTGGGTTATAAATGAAGAAAAAACCGCGGAGTGCTATTAAATTAGAGGGTAGAAATTGAAGATAAAAAAAAAACCACCCCTTTTGGTTTTTTCAATATATGTCGTAAACAAACCAAAATTGCGATATATCTCATATGAAACTTTTTGTAGAGAATCAAATTTCCCATCGAAATAGCATTTTCCGAATATTAAAAAAAAAATTGATCCCGAAACAGTCGAAACAGACTTGAAAAAAAGCGAAAATTTATATTTTTTAATTTTTTTTTGCTTTTTCGACTGCGTCTTTTTTTTGGGCTTAGATAGGTACAAAGATTGCTTCAGATAAAAAAAATAAATTAAATTTCCTTTAAAACGGTGGGCGGAACAATTTTTTTGCATGGAAATTGACCGAGATATGGCCATTTGAACCTTGCTGTTTTTTGGCATTTCATCCCTCTTGTACCTACTTTTGATTAGATGCAGACGATGTTGTTGTTGTCGACTCTGACACACTCTTTACAAGAATGCATCTATGCAAGCCTTCGGATGCTGAATTCGAAAAGTATTTTGAATTTGAATTAGCGCCGTATCCAACATCAATTTTTGACGGATTCAATATGAGGAAGAATACTAAATCAGATTTGTATGAATTTTTTACACCACTTGAAGATGCTCCTCTCGGTAATATTTACCATGTTATTGATGGTGGGTATTTAGTACATAAAATCGTATGAAATAGTAATGAAACTTTTGCAGATATAAGTACAAAATGTATTTGTCATTTGCAAACCTTTTACCCCAAATGTACTGTTGTGTTTGATGATTATCCAAGCGGCTCAGACACCAGTACGAAAAATGCAGAGAGGCTGCGTCGAACACAGCAAATTGGTCCAGGAGTTTAAATTAGAGATGACTGAAAACCACTAACAAAAACAGACAACTTTCTATCAAACGAAAGCAATAAAAAGAACTTCATTGCATATTTGATTGAAAAATTGAAGGGAGTATACATTGATGCAGTGCGAGCAGATGAGGACGCAAATTTTCTTATTGTCGAATGCGCAAAAGAGAAAGCATCAATGTTAAAAAATGCTGTTATTGTTGGACAAGATGTGGACCTTCTCATTATTTTATCTCAGTTGCAAAATGATAAGGTATATTCTTGGAAACCACGCATCGGTAAAGTAGCGTCAAAATTGTTTGATAGAAATAGTTTTAATTTTCCTCATTTGCAGAAGTATCTAGGATTTATTCATGCCTACAGTAGTTGCGATACGACTTCAGCTTTCTATAACATTGGCAAAAAAAAATATGAATTTTATATCTAAAAACAGTGTACGACTTGAGCCATACATGGAAATATTCTTACGTGACAAAGCAACTGAACAAGATATTACCTCGGCATCGGAATACATTGCAGCTTGTTTGTATGGGGAAAAGACCAACATGAGTCTGAGCAACTGCCGATTTTTAAACTTTTCTAAGCTGTCGGAAAATGCCAAGTTTTCTCTGACGCAATTACCATTAACACGTGATGCTATCAAACAGCATGGCTTGAGGACTTATCGTCAAATGCAGCAGTGGAAAGGAAATATCTTGGACCCTCTGAGTTGGGATTGGAAAAGGTCCAAGTACGGGTTAATTGCGATTTGCACAACGGCACCTCCAGCGCCAGAGATTTTGCTGAAAAAAGTTGCTTGTGGTCGCACTGCAGGTTGCGATGGTAACTGTGGTTGCAGAAAAATTAATATTACTTGCTCAATTTTTTGTAAAGAATGCATGGGGTTTAATTGTCACAATATACAAGATATAGTTCGCCCATCCGTTGTTGACGATCGAAACGCATGCAAAATTTGTCGTACTTGTCAGGTATTACTAAATAATAAACGTAAAAAAACTTTTTTAATTGAGTAAAAGAGTAATTTTTTCAATAAAATGCGAACAAAAACAATATTCGTACAAGAGGGATGAAATGCCAAAAAAACAGCAAAGTTCAAATGGCCATATCTCGGTCAATTTTCATGCAAAAAATTGTTCCACCCACCATTTTAAAGGAAATTTCATATATTTTTTTTATCTGAAGCAACCCCTATACCTATCTAAGCCCAAAAAAAATATAGGCAAAAAGCAAAAAAATAAAAAAAAATCGTAATTTTCGCTTTTTTTCTTCAAGATTGTTTCGACTGTTTCGGCATCAATTTTTTTTTAATATTCAAATTCATTAATTCAAAAAATTTAATATATAAATTCCGATGGGAAATTTGATTCTCTACAAAAACTTTCATATGAGATATATCGAAACTTTGGTTTGTTTACGGTATATATTGAAAAAACCATTGATCGATTCCTGTAATAAAAACCCGTGAACGTCTTAGTTCCTCATTGTCCTGTTTTTTAAGACATAATCAATAGCCTATCGGTCCCTGTCATACAGACGATCAATCAGCCCTGTTTAAGTCTGACCGGCCTTCACAGTGGGGTATCCCATTAAGATACCTGTGATGATTTTCACTTGATTCCTAAAACAGCCTCGCAGTTCCATTATCAGTTTTAAGTTGGTCCTCTAGTGAGTGGCTTATTTAGTCCATATGTGTTTTTATTGTGATTTATGATCTTTGTCAGCCCATCAATTTTCATGCTATACATTTCGATATCCTGGCCTTATACTTATGGTCCTAACGATCTCTATCCAGCCAGCTCGTTAGTCTTCTCATTCCGCCGGGAGCCCGTGTGCTCTGGCACCAAGAACAGTTTGTCAAATTCCGTTCTGCTATGGCTCTTATTCCTTCCTGACATTTCCACTTCTGCCTATTTGTTCTTTTGGTAAACACTACTTCTGACTCTCTAAGCATATAGAGATCTGCTTAACAAAGTAAGCCTTCCTATTGTTTTCTCTTGCACTCTGTAGTATCAGAGCTCATACTCAGCGCCCGTTCCCTTAGGGTGTTAGACCAGTCCCTATACCAGGAATGAAGATGAAGAAATTCCGCATATATATATCTCGATGGTGTGTGCATTATTACATAGAAAGTTGTCCCGTATTGACAAAAAACGAGTCATATAATCGGACCCCGCATTATTAAGTAGAATCGCTACAATTTTTTCTATTATTTTTAAATGTTCCTTCATTATCCTTTTACCCAAGGAAAGAACATAGTACGATTTTCCTCTCCCTAGTGAATTATGCGGGCTCAGACAAACTTCGCTGCTGTGGGCATTCGTTTTAACGCTTCTTATGTTGAAACACAGGTGGACGCATACACGAGGTACCAAATTAAAGGTCTCGACCTCCTCTATAAAATGAAGTAAGGTTGCCTGCTGAAAATCTGCCAAAAATCTAGTTGCATGGGAAAAAGTTTCTTAGTACGCGAGCCAGCTTTTCGCGGAGCGCGATGTATATAATTGCAGAAAATTAATCTGAAACACTACAATGCTATTCCCACCAGATCAGAAGGGTCTCACTATACTGCTTTATAACCAGTTCTATAATTAATTATCTTCAGAATTTCAGAATATTTGGGACAAAACTTGATTTATTGAGTCTACTCGCTACAGTGACACTATTTTTCCAATTTCAAAGCTTAATTATATCTTGTGGCTTTTTATCAGCCATTCTTCAAAAACATGGAGCCATAGGGCGCTTATTTAATTATTCAATATTTCATACTGTCAGCAAGTTCCTTTTAATAAACAAAGGATTCTGACAAACTGTCTCAACTATCAAAGAGCTAACAAAGAAATATTCAACTCAGAAGTCACGCTACACCCTTTGCTGCCGATGCACCGTTTAAATGGGGGTGTTGTTGCATAACATATTTGACTAACAAGGGACAAAGTAAATATTTTCTTACCGGTTTTATAACGAGTGCTATCAGTTTTCCAGTGTTTATGTGAATCAAAGCTTACGGAATAAATATTTCGTAAACTTCAGTCATAACAAAATACAAAGCAATTTAATAGTTGGCTGTCCAACTATAAAATTGCTTTGATCCGGATAATGGAGTCCGCCATTTTACGTGATTTAATTACGAATATTACACTTACGATGTAGTCATTAGAGATTTATGTCTGTTTTGCATAGGAGATGGTCTTTCAAGAAATTGTATAGCACCCTGAAGAAGGTAATAAAAATTATCGAAAGTTTGGCGTAGCTAAAAAGCATTTTTTCTCATTAAGCCCACATCAGGGCCGATACCCCAAGAAATTCTTTGTAGT
>JAEQML010064796.1:0-21680 GCA_016904865.1 Pissodes strobi | reverse complement strand
AGCAATTTAATATCATGTTTTACTCGTGCTCTGACGAGCACCTTTTTATACCAGAATTACGATATTAAATTTCATTCTACACCTCAAAAACATACTTCAATATATTTTTTTAATTATCAGAAGTGAAAAGCATCAATTAAGGGATTACGTCATTGCCGACTAATATAAACACCTGTTGATTATTAATATTTATTTATCCTCCATCCTCCAGTATTACATTACAAGCAAGATGCCTGGGATAAAAAATGCCAGTTACGTGAAATTATATTTGAGAGTGCTTGACTCTATGTCTTAAGAACCCAAATCAGTGGTCAGATATTATGAATTAATTTTTCTGGGGTTTGGGCTTATTTTTCGGTATAATTGCAGTACTAACGAAGAAAACAAACAGAATCGGCATGAATACTTGCAAACTGACACATTGTAATATGTAATAACTATAATTTTAGAATAAAAATATGATTTAGATTCTCGCAATAATAAACGCAATGAAAATCCTTAATATTTACTTAATCTAATTTCAAGAAGATTTGAAGTCAAATGATTTGGTTTGTAGAAGTTGAAATTTCCAGCACAAGTCCATTTAATTAAGTGTTTTTTTTTTCTTTAATAGCAGCAATACTCTTAAATACGTTTATTCTACCTTTTCACTAATATTATCTTCACTTATTGAGTAAAATTAAGATTGCATATAATATATAAACAGAAAATACAATAAACATATTATAAACATTAAGAAAATAAATTAACTTAAATTAAAGTCGCTCTTGGTTATTTTGGCGTTAGTTTTAAGATTCATAATTTGTTTTAACAATAATTTGAAACATTAATTATTGGTCATTGAAAAGGCAGAAGAAACCACTTCAATGAATATTTTTTCACCATCTAGAAACGAGGTCTGATAATGTTTCCTTTATTTCCCAACAAAAGATGAGAAATGATCGTGTCAAAATCCATTACTCCAGTTCCATGTTTATCAGAATTTCCAAAGCCCGCACAATCTACTTACGGTTGCAGCTAAATCCGCCAGAACATATTTTAGCGCAGAATTTACGACCAAAGTGATCAAACCTGAGCACGATCGATATGATCCATACCTGACATAGTTTTGTCGAATATGTTACACCTTTAGAATGCCATTTTCAGTTGCACATTTTGCATTCGTTTGGTGTTCATGTGTTTGCAAAACGATTTTATTTGAACATAAGGTAACTTATGCAAATGTTCTTATATATTTTGCAGAATTAAAGTAAGTAATAAAAATAAATTGTTTAATTTGGAATATGTGATGTCATATATTTTACACGTATACATATTTTTTATACAATGACCGGCAGAAAGTATGCAAAAAATTGATTATTTTTTTAATTTTTAAATTACTTATTTACTACGTGATGATGCGTACTGCCATATATATTGTGGAAATAATTTTCCCACACTTTGGTTGTTATTGTGTTAATATGGATATAGTATTTAAACGGCTTTTTACGGTTCTTCATTGTGATTCTTCTCGGCATATGGAATATGCTGTCCTCTATATAGGTCGTGTTCTATGTCCGACGAAATTCTTTTGCAGATGTCGCCTTTTATAGTTCGGATTTCGTTATTCACTCTATATAACATTATGATTTTTATTGTTCACAGGAAATTGCTTCGAAATGACTCTGTTAGTTAACAACGGACCATTGATATTATTTTCATGTTGATATTCATGATAATTTCTAATTCGATTTGATTGCGTAGGTAGAAAGGCTATAAGAAAAATGTAAACTATACTTTGAAAAAGTTATCGTCGTTGTTATGAACGTTAACATACTTCCTTTTTTAAAAAGATTTATTTGAGAGTAAACTACAACGTGACTTGATTTGGCAATGGCTAACTAGAGAATGATCATACATAAAATATTATCTTAGGAGGTAAATTACATTACTCGACTTAAATCTAGTTCTCATCAGTGCAACTGCTGAGTGGACAATCGCACGGGTATAGTTTCATGCTGAATGAACAGTTCCCACAGGTTGTGGCTACTTAACTCCTCCATCCTTAAGATTCGAAAAATACGGAGTGTTTTTTCGAAGAAATGCTTTCCATGGGGGTGGTTTCTTTTTCTCCCTTCGGTATCTCCTTTTGAGTTGATCTCCATAATTGATAGAGTTATCTCCCTTGTGTTATTGCTAGAATTATAATAATTAGAGAGCAAAACACAAGAGTCATATACAATGACGAATTTTGAGGTTGTTGGCCATTGATACTAAACGAAGTCAGCTGATTTGCAATGTCTTTGAGGCGATAAATTTCGTCAAGATTAATTTTGGTTATATTTGGCATTTCCAAAATTGTTTCATGTTTTATTTCGGACAGCTTGATTTCTGGCAGGATTAATGGTTTTCCTTCTTGAAGTTTTACGTCATTGAAGAATTTTCTTCCATTGATTTGGATTTCGCAGCTTTCGGGTATTTTGACTAGAACAGTTTGTTCGATTGGCAAATATTAAACGCTGCTACATTTGGCTAATAATTTTTCAGCTTTCATTGGCAGGATTAGAACCATTTGTTTTGTAATTTGTTCGACGATTGCTTCTTCAATATTAATTTTGAAAGTTGGACAGTCAGTCGGTTGTGGGCGTATTCATCAATAAACTGTTGACACATTTATTACGAGGGTGAAATTCTTCTAGGCAGAAGTATGTTTCTTCAACGGACGGACAAACGTTGTTGGAAAATTAGTTTCTTTTCTTCATTTTGTGCCAAATAAGGATATTTTGGGATAAATATCATTTGATTTTGGAGTATTGGGTAAATATGAAAAAAGGTAAAAGGTTCAGGTCTCAGTATAGGTACATAAATAGCAAAGATAAGCTTTGACTTTGAAAACGTTATCTGTGTACCAAAAAGTTGATAATAAGATAATATATTTTGGAACCTTGGAATTTCAGCTTTACTGTAAATATTTGTTAAGTATTCTAACATTTTCTCTAAGTCAGAACTCGAATGAATACTATTATGAAGAGCATTTAATTTCGAAAACGTAATAGCATTTTCGACATTGTCCAAAAACATAATTCGATTTTGGCAATTTAAATTTACTTGCATGAGTATGCCTTGAAACCTAAGATAATCTCCTAGAGACTTTATTTCTCGTTTATGTTACGTAGCGTTTTTAAACCAAGTTGGAGTTTCTCTTGATTTTTGCTAAGAGTTATAATCGTATTATAAAGATCTTTCGAAAGTGAAATGTGCAAGTATTTCATTTCATTGGCAATTTGCTTTTGATTTGTATTCAAAATAATTATTGCTTCATCATATCGTTGACTATCTTCTGAATCTAACGTTCCGAAGAGCCATTTACTTGCTTTTTCCACGATATTTATCAATCCTCGCTCTTTTCGGATATGTGGGTGTAAATTTTTTAATTTATTACTCGCGACTTGAATTAAATATTATGTTGTAATTAGTAAGTTATCGGCTAAGCCGTGATAAGAAACATTTGCTAATACTTGATGATTCCTAATTATTAAAAAAATATTTTCTATATTATCTAATTGATTAGGTAGCTTAAATCTATATAACGTAAAAACGTATGTCTACTATATATTATTCTAGAGTTTCCTAATTTTATAGGAAGGATAGGGTTATTTAAGTTTGCCATTTGATAGGTTTGTCAATTTTTTCGGGATCATCGTTGACCTGAAATGATTAATTTTAGTTTTAGGTTTCCTAGCGCTACTTTATAGAGTTTATTCGGTGTTTCCTTATGAGTTTGTACATAGTTTGAATTTATCATGTTATCATTAAGATCGAACGGATTTATTGATTTCATATGTCCGGTAATAATTTCGAATGGAGTAAATTTCGTAACACTATGTCTATGTATCGAATTATTATATCCCATAACGGCTCTTGTTCCATGTTTAAATTATTATGATCCTTTTTTAAACAACGGTAACTTTCTATCATTGATGAGTGAAATCTCTCAACAGAGGAATTTGAGTTACTATTTTTGGGTGTAGTATAATGTAATTCAATTTTGTACATTTTACAAAAAACTTCTAATTCCTTATTTTCAAATTCGGTACTTTGATCAGCGGTGATTTTTAATGGAAGTCCATGACGTTATAAAATTAAATAGATTTTCTATTACTTCTACTCCTGTAATAGCTTTAATAGGATAGGCTTGTCCATATCGAGAAAATGAGGCGATATCGGTGACAAAAGCTTCGCTATTGATTCTGAAAGTATCCACGTGAATATGTTCAGACGGTTTAGATGCTGTTGGAGTAAGATTAAATTTGATCATTGGTGGATCTCAATCGTACTTATTCTTTTGGCAAGTTTCGCAATTATGTATATAATTTTCTATATCTATAGACTTTCTTGGCCAATAGAATTTTCTGCTGAGTGCGGTTTTCATTTCATTCATGCCTCTATGGCATGTCTTAGTCGTGTGATACATTTTTAATTTCTCTTTTTGATCAGAGAGTTTTTCAGTATCTGTCAAAAATATAGTACCATGTACTAATTTATATGCTGAATTTCGGAAGAGGTTTTGTAAAATAATCGTAAAATTTCGCGCTAATAAATCGTTTCTAAAGAAAATTGCATAAACTCGTTTATGGTCTATACTTTATTTTAATAATTTTACGATATGAGGTGTTGGATTTCTATTAGAAATAGTGACATAAATCCTATTATTTTCAAAAACTTTTTCTCTTCGTATTTGCCTATTTTCTATTTTTCCATCGGTGATTATTATTTGATTTATTGAATTCATTGATCGGTCTTCTGGATATTGGTATTGCGAATATCGGGTCCTCTATTGAAGTATGCACTGTTTCATTGTCAGTGGGTGGTTGAATTACTGATAATTAAATCGTTGGTGGTCGAATTTGAATATCAATTATAATTTTTACTTTTGGTTCATTGATGTCTAATTTCAAAACTTCTTCTACTGTTTGATTGTCTAAATTGGGTAAATCTTCCTCATTTCGATTTATAGAAATTCTTCTATGATTTCGTCTGCATCGCCTAAGCTATTAAATATTGATTCGGTCTCAATTGCGTTGACATCTACCGGGTGTCTTGAGAGAACGTCTGCTGCTTGATTTGTTTTTCCTTCCTTGTATTTGATTTCATAGTCAAATTCTTCTAGTTTTAATCTCCAGCGCATTAGTCTCGAATTTGGTTCTTTTAATGACATCAACCATTGTAATAGTTTATGGTCAGTGTATATTACAAATTTTTGTCCAACTAAGTATATATATTTTTATTTACAACTCCATACAATAGCTAAAAGTTCTTTTTCTGTTGTCGAGTAATTTATTTCTGCCGGGTTTAATGTACGAAATGCATAGCAAATGGGGTGTTTTTCTTGTGAAAGTATTCCTGATATAGCAAAATTTGAAGCACCAGTAGTCGGCTCAAATGGTTTGGAAAAATCAGGGTATGCTGAAACTGGTTCTGATGTTGGCATATTTTTACAAGTATTAGAGCAATCAGCAAATTCTCTTGTATGTTCTACTTTGCTTTCTTAAGGTTTCAAAGGTTTATTTAATTTCGCAAAATTCTTAATAAATTTTCGGTAATAAACGAGTAAACCAAGAAATGCTTTAATTTCACGTTGTGTTTTTGGAATGGCATATTTTTGAATTGCGGAAATTTTCTTTTTATTAGGTTTTATTCCGTTCGGTGTTACAACGTGTCCTAAAAATTCTACTTCTTTACACCAATACCATGCAACTTTTATTTTGCACATCCTTAAAAATTTCGTCCATTACTCGTTGGAAAATGAATGGAACCTTTTTTAATCCGAATGGCATCCTTAAAAAATCATATTGTCCATTTTCCACGCTGATTGCGATCTTTTCGATGGAATCCATGCACTAGCTAAATCGAGTGTAGAGAAATACTGAGCTCGTCCTAGCTTGTCCAAAATATCGCTTATGTGTGGGATAGGATATAGATCTGAAATTGTTTTTTCGTTGATTTTCCGAAAATCTACAACTATTCTCCACTTCTGCTTACCAGAAGCATCGACTTTTTTGGAACAATCCAGATAGATGATGACCAAGGACTATTGGGTGGTATTATTATTCCTTTTTCCATTTCATTTATTTTCCGTTTCACTTCTTGTTTATGTACAAATCGGTATCGATATGACATGGTGTGTACATGAATATCGTCTGTTGTCCTGATTTCATGTTTAATTTTTGATGTGAAAGATAAATCTTCGGCGTTTTGATAGAATATGTCGGAAAATTCTTTACATAACTTGGAAATCGCTTCCTTTTCTTCATGTGTTGTGTACGGATTAAATTATTTTTTAAAATTTTATTTTTATGATCGCGTTCTTTTTTTCGAGTAAACACATCGAAATTGAATAATTCGAATTGATTTTGTTCAAAGGGTTCTTTAAATTTTACAGTTATATATTTTTCATAGGTATTTTGAACTTCTAGGATTGCAAATTCATTATTTGCGCGAGAAACTGCGGATGGAATTACTAATTTATCCAATTGTGTTATTTCTACCATAATATCGCCTTCATAAATATTAACTGGAATGTGTTTTAGTATTTTTTCATTTGGAATCTGTTTCCAAACTGTTTCTATATTTAAGCGGAATTTAAATATTTGGTCCAATTAATCTTTAATTAATTAAATCAATATTTATACTCATGTTCCTTAAGTCAATTAGTCCTATAACTCCGTCAAAAAAGCCATGAAAGTAAAAAAGAATAAAATTGATTTCGTGATTACTACTATATTTTAGGAAAAATGACTATCAGCTTGAAATTTGATATTTTTGCTTCCTATGGCTGTTTTGATAATATTTTGGGAACGATAAATGCATTGTGGAAAACACTGTTCAGCCACTATAGAATAGAACGAAAACCGCCTGTGTCAATTAATAATTTTATTTTGGGGTATTCGAGTTGTATATAGGGTAAAGCGTTACTAGAGCAAATATTAATTTCCGTCAGGCTTGCGGTATTGATGGGCCTGATTCTAGAAAATTTTCGTTATTATCGCTTAGGGATAAATCATGAATTTAGTCAATTTGGGTATTATTTTATATCGATTTGATTATTGGCATTGATAGGATTTTGTTCGTCATATTGAATTTCGTCACATTATGTATCGGAATTGAGTTTAAGAAATCATTCGATTCATCTTCCTCGAATTCGTTGGAATAAAGTTCTTCGAAAACATATTTTGGGTTTTGATACGGTTGAATTGGCCTCTGATATTGAGAAATATTATGGCTTTGAGGATTTACTTTAGTGAATTCATTTGTATTTCTGGATACAATTGACATAGGCGTTAGTTTTGGAATTTGATTTGGTGGAGTTTGATTTGGCTTGAAGACATTACGAGGTGGTCCAAATACTTCTCGATTGGTTAGATAACGTTTGATTGGCATTTGTCTTGGTTGAACATTTATAGGTTGTGAGGGCCATGAAGGATTTAAAGACATATTAGATTGATTTTGGTTACTACAATTTGGGTTCACGCGATTAAACTTTGATTGAAAATTTGCGTTTGTCTGCTATTGAAAATACTGGGGATTTTGATGATTAAACGGTTTATTAATAGAATTATTTATTTTATTAGGATTTCCTGTGTGTCCTAAATGTTCTAATAATCGTTCAAAATTTTTAAATTCAGCTACATAACCCATAGCATCTTCCAGAGAGTCTGGTTTTCTAATATAGGTACATGTTATTTTTCAGAATTCCTGAACAACCTGCTATAAAAGTATACAATGCTGTTTTATCATACAGATTTATATGACAAAGTGTTTGGTTTTTATCAAGAATATTATCATTACTTGTATTACCCTACTTCTTAATAATTGCAACTTATTACCAAAATTTAATAAATGTTCTGCCTTGTAGGGTCTTATTCGAGTTAATTCTTGAACTAAACAATCTAAATCTCTCCTATCAGCGAACCATTGTATTAAAGCTAAATTTAAATCATCCCAATTTGTCAATTCTATCTATTTCCTACCAAAATTTCGGCTTTTCCAATTGAGGACCTTGGTGCAAAAAGGGGATGAGTCACTATTTTCCCAAAATTGAGTTATAGGTTCCATAAACTTCTACAAAACATAACCTATCGTTTGGTGCAAGAACGGGTCGAGTATGTCTATAAACAACGAAGTTATGTGCACTTTTCACTCATCCCTTTACAAATTTGGTGCAAGAACGAGATAAGTCATAGGTGACTTATCTCGTTCTTGCACCAAACAAACTGCAATTTTTTCCGTTATTGACGGTTCTGCATTTTGTTGTGGTGACTCATCCCGTTCTTGCACCAAATAAAATGTTTTGATGATTTTTGAGTTTGTTTTTTTAAGAAATTAGCATAGGTCGGATTTTTATGGCAAAACAGGATGTACTCTGTAAAAAAAACACACAAAAAAAGGTTTGTTTTTTTTTGCCTCTACTGAAAAATTTTCAAAAAGTGACTCATCCCCTTCTTGCACCAAGGTCCTCAATTAGTTTTTCTAGAAAACAGTCAAAAATATGTTGATTTAATTCTTCATCATTTAATAGGGCATAGGATCTTATTAAATTCTCACATCTTAAAATAAATTTGTTTAAAGTGTTGCTATCGCCATCATACGGTTCAATATTGTCTAATTTAGATTTAAATGATTCCTATTCATATTATTTCTACCTTGATTATCTTCGTTTAGTAGTTTAGTAGTATATTCTTTATTAAATCCATGCAATACTTGGCAGTACTTCACAATTAATTAAAATTTAAAGATAACTGTCATATAAGCATTTTTTACCTATGTGGCGTGGATGTTGTCAACAGAAATTACTAAACAAAACTTCAGTCCAATGTATATAAAATCGCACTAGCATTTTCCTTCATTCCCCTATTAACATAGAAGGAAAAAAGCAAAGAAACCCTTTCATTCATTCATTCACACACAGTTAAAAAATATAATAAGAAAAAGAACATTTTTAAAAGCACACTTATTAACTACATAACTAAATAACTAAATGAGAGCTTCATCAGGATTTGCTGACATATACTCTTTTACTGAATAAATGGCTTTTGATTGCAGATATATTTTTAGATCCTTTCTAATTTCTTTATCTGATTTCTGCCTGAAGTTTATTGGTAGTTTATTCCAGATATCCAAATCCCATGAACCACATTCCTTTTTACAAAAGTAAAATTGGGCTTGTCAGTTTTATGGTTGTTCTTGTATCTGGTATTATGTGTAAATTTTCAATAAAACTTTATTATCATGAATAAAAGAAATGCATTCATATATATAGATAGAGTAGGAGGTTAAGATTTTATAATGAACAAAAAATGGCCGCAAGATTCCTGATATGGTAGAGAAAGAATAGTTCTCAAGCATCTTTTTTGTAAAATCAGAATTCTATCTGAGTCCCTTGAATTACCCCAGAGTATTATTCCATACCTGATACGGGACTGTATGTAGGCCTGTGTTATTAACCTCAACGTAAAGCAGTATCCGGACATATTTGCCGCCACCAACCCAACATGTTCACCCCAGTCCAAACGTTGATCTATAATCACTCCAAGAAAATTTGCTGATTGTTGTGTTCTTACCTCTGTTCTTCCAATTTGTACTAAAGATTCTTCAGCTGGCCTCTGTTTAAAGTTTATAATTTGTGTTTTTTGACATTTAATAAGAGGTTATTCATTTAGCACCAGTCTTGTAACAGATTTACAGCTTGGGAAACTCGATTCACACACTCCTGTTCAGTGTTTCGACTACATATGAGACTTGTATCATCAGCAAACATAACAATGTCATCATAGATATTAGTGACATCATTAGTATATATTATGTAAAGCAAGGGCCCCAAAACTGACCCCTGTGGCACTTCTCTTTTTATTTCTTTGTAGCTGGACCTCCACTGCCTACGATTTGACATCTAGGACTTAAGAAGATCAAGAGGAACCCCTCTGACTCCATAAGCCTCTAGTTTTTTTTTCAGTATAGAATGGTCCACACTATCGAAGGCCTTGGATAGATCCAAAAAAATTGCCATGGTAGCTTTCCTATCATTCATTGATGAAATAACCCTCTGCAGGGTTTGATACATTGCTCTAACTCTGGATTTACCTTTTCTAAAACCATTTTGTTTTTCTGTTAATATTTGCTTCTTTTAAAGAAAGGTTTCAAGCCTGTTGTAAATTAGATTTTTAAATATTTTATTTATACTAGGGAGCAAAGATATTGGTCGATAATTCTTGAGGTCAGAGGGGACATACTTTTTGAAGACTGGCTTAACCAGAGCAACCTTTAGGAGCTCTGGATAAATGCCTTCCTGAATTGTCAGGTTTATGACGTGAGCCAGCGGAACAGCCAACGAACCAGAAATCCGCTTCAAAAACGAGACAGGAATATCACCATGACCTGTAGATTTTTTGTTCTTTAGATGTTTAATTATACCTTCCACTTCCTCTGGACCCGTAGGTGAAAGGACAATACTATTAGGGCATCTTTGTATTTTGCTTATATCAACCTCTTTGCCAAGGTTTATGTCCGGGCAAATGTTTAGGAAAAAATCGTTCACAGTGTCAAGGAAGTTACATTGATTATCATCACCAATTACTCTCGACTCCATAAGTGACCTTTTTTGAGCTTTTTTAATAGTGATTTTTTCAACCAAGGACCATGTAGCTTTACCTTTATTGTCAGATTCTGAACTGTATTTAAAATTTGTCATTCTTTTAGCCTCCCTTATTACCTTTTTTAAGATACTACAGTATTTTTTATAATATTCCCTGCTTATATGACCTAGATTAAGTTGTTGAAACAAATAATATTTTCTTTTTGAAGAGATTTTAATACCTCGTGTTATCCAAGATCTATTTTTTGACTTTTTTAAACTAATTTTTTTGATTGGAAATAGTTACGTTAGGCATGCTGCCAATTATATCTGTGCTTGCAGTACTAGATATAATTTCGTCTATAATCGATGTAACTGCGATACTATTAATATTTAATTTTGGTTTTGTTCTTGCAGTACTGTTTTTTTCTTGAAACTTAACGAATTTAGTTTCTCTACGAGATCGTCTAACTCGTTCATAAAATTATTACCTTATTATCTATTTTTGTTCTTTTATTTCGTTTGAAAATAAAAATTACAATACTTTGATTGTTTTACTAACCTAATAATTGCCTTCAATGGACTGCTAAAAATTTGTCTCCAATAGACTGAATTTTAAAATTAAATTGTGTTCGATACCCTACTTATCTATACCTTCCTAGTACCGTATACAAAGGGTCAAAAAGGGAACCAAAAGAATGACACTTGCGATCAGTCGTAGTCTCCGCTTCTTCCCCGATTCTGTCGCTGGCTATTTGGTCTGCTGTAGCTTCGTCCCTTAGATTGCGCTGAAGGGCTGGATAACCCAAGTAGTGGATCTGGCCTGAAGATTCTGGTCGTTTTCTGATGAACACTACCGCACAATCCTATACCGACTGCGCCACTTAAGTATTTGACTTTGAAAAATCCTTTTTCTTTAAGATTTATTTGATAGCAAACTACCAAGTGACTTGATTTGACAATGGCTAACTAGAGAATGATCATACATAAAATATTATCTTAGGAGGTAAATTACATTACTCGACCTAATCTAGTTCTCATCGGTGCAACTGCTGAGTGGACAATTGCACGAGTATAGTTTCATGCTGAATGGGCAGTTCCCTCAGATCTTGCTACTTAATTACATCTAATTTTTTAAACGTTACCTGAGATACAAGCCCTCACATTTTTATATTATGCAATATATTTTGCTGCCATAGTTTTTTTCGGCGCTCTGTACGTGAGTTTATTCACGGCCATTGAGGCTTCCGTTGCCAACTGTTGCAAAATAATTATTAAAATTTATGTTTTATTACATTATTATTATATTAGGTACGGCTTTCGAAACTGAACAGCAAATCATGGGAACTCCACTATTTTTTATAAGGCAACGCTAACAATATTCAAATAGTTTTCTTTTTTGTGTAATTAACATTTAGTGTAATATTTGATTAATAAACAACTGCTTTAAATAGTTTTCATACTGATTTATTTTTACACACCGACTCCTGGTACAGCCTCAACTTAACCTAGTCTTCTTAATTTCAAACCCCGGGCGTATCTACACACCGTTAACCTATTACTATTATTATTTAACCACCCGGCTGATTCTGATCTTCCACAACAGAATTACCACTATTTTTACTACTACCACCACTAACAACATAATCATTATTTTCTAAACAATTATTATTTAGATTATTTTCCATAATCTCATTACCTTGCGTAATGAGTGACTTACGTAAATGATTACTATTGCGTCGTAATACATTACCCTTAATAATTGTATATGACCTAGGGGCCTCATGTTTGGTTATTACAGTTGCCGGGCGCCACTGATTACCACCTCTATACACAATAATTTCTCCCTTTTCAAATTCCGATCTTTCTTTAGTATGCCTATCATAATACTCCTTATACAAGTTCTTTTTCTGCTCCAGTTCTTTTTTAAACTCTGTAGTTTCCGTTTTTTGTTTTTCTATAAGTGGTAATTTCGTTTTGAGCTTTCTTGAATACATCAGTTCCGCTCGTGACCGTTTTAAACTAGTAATAGGAGTATTACGGTATTCCATTAAAGCTACCCAAACATCATTAGACTTACGGATTATATTTTTAGCTGTGTTGTCAAACCTTTCCGCTAGACCTTTGGACCTGGGATGTCTAGGACTGCTTGTTTGAAATTTAAAATCAAATTTATCTGCGAAGACTCATATGAACCAAATGGTATGTCATCAGCAACAATAACATCAGGAATACCATGAGTTGCAAATATTTGTTTAAAAGCACTTATAGCATCACAAGATTGTTTTCGGAAGTAATTGAAGTGCATCAAAATTACCGATAATTTTGCATGACAGTGTGTTGTCTAAAAACTGCATAAGTTCATTTTCATATTTTGAAGAAAGAGCCCGACACCGAAGGCTCTTTTTCCAAAATATGAATATGACCGAATGCAGTTTTTCTAAGACAACAGGCTCGAATGCAAAATTATCTTGTTATTTTGATGCACGAGTGTAATTCGGGGAAATATTTCCCGAAGTGAGACATTTTAAAAATATATTTTGACTTTGACGTAATTTATAAATTTTCCCTGTCACCGTAAGTTTACAATGGAATTACCATAGATACGTACGATGCAATTATCGACGTGCTCTTTCGGTTTCTACAGTGCAATTATCGCTGTAATTTTCCGAGAATTGCACTCCTCTAATGGGATTTTTTATACATGAGGGAAATATTCCCCTTAAAGGCATTATTTCCAGCCATTTAGTCAAATAATCTACATCTATCAAATATGATTTTCCACTGTACTCCATTATGTCAGAACCCAATTTCTGAAACCGTAATTTCGGAGTTTTATGCGGAATTAATGGTTTTTTCACATTTGCATACCTAAACTTTTCACAAACCCTGCAATGCTTTATATTGTTCTCAATATCCATACACATACCAGGCCAAAACAATACACCCCAAGCTCTATCCCTCGTTCGACTAATACCAAAATGATCCTCATGCAATATTTCTAACATCTCTTTCGGCAAAATCCCAGGCACAACTACTCTTATCATTGTAAAATAAACGATCATCACATACATGTAAATCAGCTCTCAATTATAAAACACTCCAAGTTCTCCTTCATATTTTCTTTTTTCCCAACCATGCAAACAATCCCCCCCCCCCCCCTAACCTTTCCTAAAACTGTATATTTTACTGTCTCTTTTTTGAACTGCTCTTTTCTATTTTCACTCATACCTAAATACTTTTTTATCCGATTGGACGAAAAACTATACCTTTCCGATGTGTTTTCTCATCGCAAAAGTGATGATTCCAGCATATTGTATTCGTTGCTTGGCAACATGCAATAGTACGTACAACATTTCCGTCCTAGGCCGGGAATATAAAATTTCTGTCATATTTAAACACCTTGTTTGTCAGATCTGACGTTTATCAAAAGCAAGCTGTGGTTTCCCTAGTTAAGTAATATTTTTTTTTTTTTGTTAAATACGTATTATAATTAATTCTGATCGGATAAAAAATAGTATGTGTAACTCGTAGGAAAAGCACATTCCTGGACTCCTGTGTTGCGCCTCGTCCAGCAATTACCACAATCGTCCAGGAATGTTTTGCTTTTCCTCCTAGTTTCACAATATACTCACAAATTAACACAGTAATTTGTGATATACTATTCCACCGCATGCACCATTTCTTGCATATCATTATCAACTTCAGCTTTTTCCGTACTTACATTTCTAGACACATAATCTGCAATATGTAGATACTTACCTGGTACATATTCAACTTGTATGTCATACTTTATAAGTTTCAACCTTAGTAACCTAGGAGAATTTATTGAGGCTATTTGTCTATTAAAATGCTCAGATTAGGCTTATGATCTGTAACTATTTTTATGGGACGACCATAAATAAAGTAATGAAATTTTGGCATGCATATACAATACCTAACATTTCCTTTTCAATAACCGCATATTGTCTTTCTGTATTTGTCAAGCTCCTTGAAGCATATGCTACAGGCTTACCTTCTTGCATTAAGCAGCAACCTAGTCCATTTTGGGATGCATCTATCTGAATTACTATATCTTTTCTACAATCAAAATTTTTTAAGGTTATATTTTTTGCCAACTCTTGTTTAATAGTCTCAAGCGCTTTATTATGAACCTCTAACCATTGAAACACTATATATTTTTTAAGCAACTGGCAAAGAGGATTAGAAATTTCACTTAACTTGGGAATGAACTTTCTAACATAGTTTACTAGCCCCAATAACTTCTGCAACTCTTTCCTGTTACTAGGAGCTTTAAGGTGATTTATAGCTTTAATTTTTTTATCATCAACTCTCATACCAACCTGATTAAAAATGTGTCCCATGTACAGGGTGATCCCCTATCATGTCGCCCCCCTTTAACTTTTTTATTTTAAGTGTCTCAAAAAAATTAAAAGTATGGTTATGTAGGTACTGAAAAATACTTTTTTTCTGCGTATAAAAAATATTGGAAAAATGATCAGTATACAGGGAAAAACAAAAAGTTAATTTTTTTTCAATGGAACACCCTATATATGAATTTATTTTTCGATTCCTCGTAAAATTCTAAGCATATTTTATGTATGATGTTATACCTCTAGAGTTGGTAGTTTCACAGCTATAAACAGTTGAAAATCGGTACTTTGGCTACTTTTCACCTTGGTAGCAAGGAGATCATTAGAGATGGAGTAAAATGAATTTCACATTCCTATCTTAACTTTCCAAGAGCTATCTGATGGTGCTAACTTATGGTACCTACCGAGGTACCAGATTTGGTACCCATGGTACCGCCTGCCAGTTAGTACCGTCAGATAGCTCTTGAAAAGTTAAGATAGGAATGAGAAATTTATTTTACTCCATCTCTGATGAGCTTCTTGCTACCAAGGTGAAAAGTAGCCAAAGTACCGATTTTCAACTGTTTATAGCTGTGAAACTACCAACTCTAGAGGTATAACATCATACATAAAATATGCTTAGAATTTTACGAGGAATCGAAAAATAAATTCATATATAGGGTGTTCCATTGAAAAAAACTTAACTTTTTGGTTTTCCCTGTATACTGATCATTTTTCCAATATTTTTTATATGCAGAAAAAAAGTATTTTTCAGTACCTACATAACCATACTTTTATTTTTTTTGGGACACTTAAAATAAAAAAGTTATAGGGGGGCGACATTATAGGGGATCACCCTGTACTTCACTTCATTTTGCTTATACTGAAATTTATGTTTACTAAATTTCACACCTTTTTCTCTAGCACGATCAAATAGTTTTTTGAGAGTTTTATCATGCTCTTCCAATGTATCACAAGCTATTAGAAGGTCGTCAAAATATATTATGACATTTTTAATAGCACCAAAATTTTTATAATTAATTTTTTGAAAAAATTCAGGTGCTAGGTTTACACCAAATGGCAACCTGCGGAACCTGTAACAACCAAACGGAGTCGCAAATGTTGTTAGTTTACTAGAAGGTTCATCTAGTTTTATTTGATAGAACCCGTCCTTAAAATCTAATACAGGAAAATATTTTTTTCCTGCCAACTTAGAACTTATTTCCTCTAAAGTAGGAATTTCAAAATATTGCCTTTTAATACACTTATTCATGTCCTGTGGATCTAGACACAATCTCAAGGATGTATCAGATTTTTCAATAGTTACTAAAATATTTACCCATTGACTTGCTTCATCTACTCTACTTATAATGTTTTTTTCTTTCAACTTATCTAGCTTGTGTTTTAACCTATCGTTTATGAGCAATGGGACACGCCTCGCAGGCCTAGCTGCTGGTGTACTATTTTCTATTAACTCTATTTTACAAATGTCCTAAAAAGTGCATATACCATCAAAAGCATCACTATTCTCAAAAATCACTTTTTCCTTATCCTGACTAAACCCTTGTACAATATTAATGCTTTCTGATTTTTTTATTAAGCCTAATGTATAACAAGTTGGCAAATCAATTATTGGTTTAACATCTAAATCTACAACAAGAAACTCTAATATAAATGATTGATCTGAACTTATGCACGGCAATTTAACTTCCTACTGATTTTAATGTTGTTCCACCATATGCTTCTAACACTATCCTTGCAAAACTTTCCATGGCAATATATTTACCTCAGCCCCTGTGTCAATTTTAAAGTTTATGTCTTTATTCTGTATTTTCAGTTTTTTAAGCCACTACCCTATTTTTATTTTTAACTTCACCGACTTTCTTAACACTATGTATATATAAGTCTTCATTTTCTGAACTGTCGTCACTGTCTGCTTTCTTTTGCACAAGTTCTTTCACTTTTTTAACATTGTTTCCCGAGTTTTGTCTTTGACGTTTTTCAAATTTTCCTGTTAGACACGCACTACTATAAATAGTGATTGTCTTTATCACACCTGAAACATTTTTTCCAAATGCAGGACATTCGGCAAATGCATGTTTTCCATTGCAAAAACTTGTCAACTTTTCATCTATTTTTCCTCTTCCTTTTTTCAACCGTAGAGCATCCACTCCGGTGCACTCTTTGCTCCTTATTGACTGCAACTGTTTTTTCGTTACTTCTACATTCCTACATATGTCTACAGCTCTATCAAGGGACAATTTTTGTATATTTAACAGTTTTTCCTGAACCCCAAGATCATTGGTTCCTAGTATTATCCTATCAATTAAAATACGGTCCTCTTGGGTATCATATTCACAACTATAAATTAGCTTTTTTAACTCACCGAAAAAAATGTCAAATGGTTCATCTATGTCTTGATTACGGCTATTAAATACAAAACCTTCATTGGTTTTATTCTTCCTAGGAGCACAATACAATTTCAACTCCTTCGGGACCAATAAGGTTCAAAAACAATGCAACTTTAACTTTATCTGCCTTTGAGTCTTTCTCAGTCGCAATTAGGTAAGTTTCAAAGTTTTGATAAAACCTGTTGAAATTTTCGTCCAGATTTTCCTCCATTTTCATGGGTTCTTCCCCCCATTTTTATTTCTCTTATTTCCTTTGGTACCAACGCACGATTTGGAATCTAACTATTAGATTTCTATGAGCTATGGTTCTTTACCGACTGCGCCATGTAATATTTGATTAATAAACAACTGTTTTAATTAGTTTTCATACAGATTTATTTTTACACACTGACTACTTAATCTAGTCTTCTTATTTTCTAACCCCGGGCGTGTCTACACACCGTTAACCTATTACTATTATTACATTTAGTAATAAGGCATTCAATTAATCTTTATCCCTTATAATATTTATTAGAGTAATAAATTTGAAATAAATATTGCATATTTATTATGTAAATTTGTTTGTTAAAAGAGGATAATTATTAATGTTGTCACGGTATACAAAATTGCCAAATTAGGGTAAGCCCTAAATTGCTACAGCAATTTGTCACGTTTCAAATATTCAAATTATTTATTACCATTTACCATTAGGAACATTTTGTGTATTTAGCAATGGAGTTAGATTATTTCACTTTTCACAAATATGTTAATAAAAAAGTGTTAAACATATTAAATATTTGACTATACAGTGCATTTTTTACTCCTGTAATAGGATTTTAAATGTTAAAATTCCAATCCCATCTTAGGATCGCTTCTATTGTATCGATACACCTGAAGTTTAAAACAGACAACATTTTGGATTCTTAAATTAAGTCAGCTTAATAAGTAGCCTAAAATATATAAGGACCAAAAAATGCGGTTACTCTTTTATAAAAAGTATGTCTCAATGTACTTCGTATGTACAGGGATGCCATATTTTGACGCCCCCTTTCTTTTACTGCCAAAGTAATAGGGACATGAGGCAGGCTGGGCTTTCCTTGGATGACCCAGTACCTAGTAGGGTTAGTCCTATCATGACCTTAAAGAGAGAGGCATGACACTTGAAACATGGATCTTCACAGGACACTGCTGTTTGAACCGGCATTTGCACCTGTTGCAGTTGGTAAAAGATCCAGAATGCAGATGGTGCATGGAGATCGAGCGTTCACTCATACCAATTATCTGGCGTTGGCTATGGTATGAGAGTGCGCTTCGAAAGCTACATGGTGAATCCGGAAGACATGAGACAGATGTATCCAAGGAAGCTGTGTGCTTTCGAAGCGGAACTACCGGACTTGTACGCGAGTGGCAGCACAATGAATACATATCAGATAAACAGGTGCAAGGAAGTGTTTGAAAATTCATTCAAACATTCAATAAAATGCATGAAAAAGTATTAAAGTATCTCACAATAGCCTGAAAACGTAGTTGTTTTATAGTCTGCTCAGTTATACATAATATAAATTACTTTTTTCTTCAAACGTCAGTAAACCCATCATTACTCAACTGTGTAGGCGGCCGTGAAGTTTCGTTTTTCCTCCGCCGGAGCTTTACTTTTCACTTTTCCGCCGGCGGAGGTAAGAGTGTTGTCATAGCAACATAGATACAATACAAACAAACAACAAAATAAGCGTCAACAACTCAAGAGTTATTAAACTAAAATTTATATTTATCACTCAATTTGTGACTGCATTTCTAAAAATCACTAATTTAGGATCAAATTGGTTATTATTTAATCGAACTTACTCAATAACCGCTTATCAATACGGAATTAAAATGCAATCCAAGACGCAATTTTAAAAATATAATTATTTCTGAGAGTGTCCACTGACAGCTGTATGTTACATTACTATAGCAACAACCTGAGCCTATTCACCGACACCGCACCGGTCTAAGCCGCCTTGCGAACCCACTTATCTTTAATAATAATTATTATTACTATTAAAGAGAGACGTTTTTGCATTAATTTGTCGACACTTGAAGAAAAAACAGCATATTTTATTTGGAGGAAAAGTTACTTTTCATGGCTTGCTCTCTATTACCAGCGTTAAACCAGAGCGCGCCACAAAAAGTATTACTTTTCTTCCATATAAAATAATATACTATTTATTTTACTAAATTCCAACCCAAAATTATCGATCTCCATCAATCAGAAACCATTTTGGGATAAATCTTTTTTCAAGTATTTTATTACGTTTGGATTATAGTTGATTTGCTTTAAAAGTATTGTGCCAGCAAACCATGTTCTCTGTAGAGAGACTGATAATAGCAACCTATACATCGCTGTATTTTAAATCATCAATAATTTAGATTAATGTGAAACAGTGCAAGAGAACCATTGAACATTTGGAAATCCCTACTATATATATGGCAAGTAGTAAGCATTGTAAAAGAAAAGGTTCGCAAATTCGTCTACTCATATTTGAAAGCTGAATGCTTCTATAGGTAACTATAATCACAGGGCATATAACGATAATTGACTCCACTTAAATCCATAAATATTTAAGCTTCGAAAACAAGCTTACTTTATTATTCGGCCTCAAACCTGCCACAACATCCGACTTTTTTTTTGATAGTGGCACACACACTAAAAGAAGATCCTATGGCGCTCGACGAGCGGTGTGTGTGCGCAGATGTTGATTGACACGGTTCTTGAATAGCTGTAGGTTGTAGTCAGAGGGAAACAGATGTCCTCGGAGTGAGTTCCTCAGTGATGCAGTGCGCCAGACAAAGGAGTTCTTGTAAAGGGATGTTCTAGGTGTTCCCTGGGAACATCTGCCGTGAAAGTATCTGTAAAACAGGGACATCTCGGCGACATGTCTGCGGTGTTCCAGACTACCCAAATTCCGAGTCAACTCCGGGTCGCCGACAAGACGCACAGCTTTCTTCTGAACGGAATCCAGCAGCTTTAGGGTTTGCTTTGGTGAGGTACCCCAGATGTGTGAGCAATATTCTAAGCACGGTCTTACTTTCGCTTTGTCGAGCAAGAGCAACTGCTGCGGTGTATACAGTTTTTTGTTGCGAAATAGCGCACCAAGCTTCTGGGAGGCTGATTTTGCGATGTTAGCAACGTGGCCATGCCAGGACATATTGCTGGTGGTCAAGACACCCAGCAGTCCGATCGACGAGGATGAAGGATTGGTCGATCCTGCCATAACGATGTCAGGGCCCGCTGTATTGGCCCTCTTGCTACACGTGGCTGCTTGGGTACTTGCTGCATTGAACTGGACCAAATTTCTGTCGCCCCAAGTTTGAACTTTCTCCAGGTCTTGATTAATTGCTGTAATCTGCTCCTGTCTGCGGTGATAAGTCTCAGTCGCTGGTAAAAGTTTTTCTGATCTAAATTGGGAGACAAGGGTACTGTCATCTGCAAAACTGTAAACAGGATTATTCGTTTCGGTCAGCAGGTCATTAATATGAGGAACAGAGTTGATGAAAGTACTGCGCCCGCGTTAATGGTGAATGTGTCTGATATGTGTCCATCAACTGCAACGTGCAGAGATCGGTTCTTAAGAAAACTGGCAAGCCAGCTGCAGAGAGAGACTGGCAGTCCGAAGGACGGCAGCTTGTTGAGCAGTCCGTCATGCCAAACTCTGTCGAATGCCTTCGAAATATCCAACGCAACTGCTCGAGACTCTCCGTAGTTCTCAATTACCCTACTCCATATATGAGTATATATATATAACATTTATTAGGGACAATTATGGTACATAAGCCTACATATATGATTCTACATAGTATCTCTGCGCTTAACATACGCAGCCTCATGCATCTCAAAGCAGATGCTTCATGTACCCCGCCGCACATGCAAGCGAAAACTGGGCTGCTGTTCGCCCGGAATCATATACTTGCAGACGAGTGGCAATGCTGATGCTGTGATCAACTACCTTTCTTAGGCGTAGCCTTTCAAGGGTGCGTTAGTAAAGATTACAAACAGATGGCAATGGAACTGGTGGGGAGGTTTGAAGGAAATAAAAAGGTGAGGGAGGGTGAATATGGGGAAACAGGCAGAAAAACCCCATGTCACGGTTGACTAGGTTGTACACTTGCACATACATTGACACATTCAGACATACACAGGTGATGGGCTACCTATTAACAGGTAGTCCTGGTGAGGGATGGATTATAATGGTAACCGTAACTTGGCGATGCTAGACCATCCTGCTGCCCTTGTCGGAGCACTGGAGCACAGAGGCGGTTTGATGGCAGTTCCTTGACTGCGGCGATTGA
>MU193863.1:1089-21687 GCA_016904865.1 Pissodes strobi | reverse complement strand
CTTGCTAGCACGATGCAACAAAACGAAGTCGCCAACTGAATATTGAAAGTTGTTACGCCTCTTTTTGTTTAAATCTTCAATAGTTTTGTCCTTGGCGGAAAGTTTTTGCTTAATTCTTTCTCTGTCTAACTTCAAATTTCGAACAGGGGAAAGATCAGGAGAGAGGTCATTTAGGGCTGCTTGTATTAGCGGAGTTGTCGTGTCAATGCCAATTAAAGCTTGTAATGGAGTACAACCTATTGATTTTTGAAATGTAGAATTCAAAACGAGTTGTATTTTCCACACAACGCTTGGCCATTCTGCCTTAATTCGAGTATCAATTCTTAAAAAATTCATAATTGTCCTCATATACCTTTCAACTTGACCATTGGCCCTATGTATATCAGGAGTTATAAAATGATATTGAATATTACATTCATCTAAATATTTACACAAATTTAAATTATGAAAATTCGTTCCACTATCCATTATAAAAATCTGTGGGGTACCAAAACATGAAATAAACATTTGTAAGGCTTTTTGTGTTTCATCAGCTTTAACCGTTTTTAATGGAACTACATAGCAATACTTGGTAAATGCGTCCACCAGCACCAAAACATATTTAAATCCATTAACTGATTGTGGTAAAGGACCCAAACAATCAACATGAATTTTACTGCACGGCGCTTCTGGCTTCGGGGGTGACAAAAGTGTTCCCTGTAGGGGTCCTGTGCGGGTATTTTTAATAGCACAGACAAGACAATGCTTAACGTACTTGCTAACAAAATTTCTAAGTCGGGGAAACCAAAAATGGATTAAAATTGATTTAATTGTTTTCTCAGTGCCAATGTGGCATTGTTCGTCATGAAACAAACGTAGGAGGCCCAACCGACTTTGCCTAGGTACAAAATATCGAACGACCCTTTTTTTATTCGGACAATTTTCCTGATGACAAAGAAGACCGTTTTTAATAATGTATTGATTATCATCTAATTTGCCTTCCTTTAAATCGGTTATCATTTTTTGGACTTCAGCACTACCTTTTTGCTCAATATGTAACCAAGAATTAGGATTAAATAGCATCAAGACATTGTTTGGATTTCGACTAAGAAAATCGACGTGACTCAAAGCGACACCCTTACGATAAATGATTTCAAAATTAAAATCTTGCATATATGTCCACCAGCAGCGT
Source organism: Pissodes strobi (assembly GCA_016904865.1). Classification (NCBI taxonomy): domain Eukaryota; kingdom Metazoa; phylum Arthropoda; class Insecta; order Coleoptera; family Curculionidae; genus Pissodes; species Pissodes strobi. The sequence continues at coordinate 20,516 of MU193863.1, read as the reverse complement.
GCAATTCTTGGCACAATTTCCCGTTTATTCACAGTCGCTTTTACTGAATTACAATCGGTGACAATAATGAATTTAATTCCAATAAGGTAAACACGAAAATGCTTAATTGAGTTAACTATGGCCAGGGTCTCCAATTCATAAGAATGATATTTGGATTCTATCGTGGTTGTTCGCCGGCTAAAGTATGCCACAACCCTATTTTGTCCGTCGTACTTTTGAATTAAAATACCCCCGTATCCCACACTGCTGGCATCAGTGTGCAGTTCGGTCGGTAAATCGGGACTAAACACTACTAACAATGACCTAGAAATAAGACAGTCGATTACATATTTTCTGGCTTGTTCATGTTCTTCATTCCAAACAAAGGGGACGTCCTTTTTAGTTAGATTATTGATACAAGCAGTGCGAGTGGCCAACTCAGGAACAAACTTCCTGAAGTAACTAGCCAGTCCCATGAACTGCCTAACTTGTTTAACTGTAGAAGGAGGGCAAACGTTTACGAGAGCTTCTACCTTCTTAGGACTGGGTCTTATTCCATCACCAGAGATCTCACGACCAAGGTATTCGATTTTTGATTGCATAAAGAAACATTTCGGAATATTTAGAGAAAATCCTGCCTTTCGTAAGGCTTCCAGTACTTGATTCAAAAACCTCAACCCATCAGCCACAGTTTCGGAAGGAATTAATATGTCGTCCATATAAACAAGGGCTACCGTATGCTTTAATTCTCCCAAGGCCGCATTAATCGATCGTTGAAAGACCGCAGGAGCATTTGCAAGACCAAAAGGCATCCGAAGAAATTCGTAATGTCCATCCGGCGTCACAAATGCGGTTTTTTCGATTGAACCGGCGTGAATAGGGATCTGATAAAATCCTGAGGCCATATCAAGAGAAGTGAAAAACTTTCCACGACCAAGACGATCTAGCTGGTCATCGATTCGTGGCAGAGGATAAACATCTTTAACAGTGCGAGAATTGAGTTCCCTAAAATCACAGCACATTCTGTAGGAGCCATTTTTTTTCTTACTAGTAGAATGGGACTAGCGTAAGGAGAAATACTTTCTCGAATAATTGAATTATTTAGTAATTCGTCAACAATTTTTCGTACTTCTGCTCGCTCACTAGCTGCTAAACGATAGGGACGACGGGAAACAATAAAGTTGTCAATTAAATTAATTTTCATTGAAGAATTATTTACAACAGAACTAGGGACGGCCGTAGTAATTAAATCAGAAGAATTCCATGCAGCACGCAAATTTTTTAATAATGCTAATTTTTTATGAACATAAGCAACATACGTATTACCATAAGAACTGTTAAAACAAGCAGCTTCGTAAAGCAAACGGCCAAGAATTTTTTTCTTAGGAAAAGATACTAAAAACTCATTTTTAAAACATTGCCAATCTCTTACTATCGGCGTCCAGTTCTCAAACCATAGCTTGGCATCCCCTAATAAAAAACGTCCAACTCTTACCAATACTTGCAGATCTGACCACTCAAATTGCTTTCTTATTTTTTCCACCTGTATCAACCAAACCTCTGAGTCATCCAAATCCGGTCGAAAGAGTGGTAAATCCACTTGTTCTGGAGCAGTGTTGTTGCGCTTAAGACTTTTCAGCATTTCTGCTAGTAGCTCTTCCATGTTGCACTTTTTTTTCACAAAACACAAGCGTCTGGTGAAGCGTAAGCACCATCCCACTTCTGATGTAAGATAAAAGTTTTAAAATAGTCAGGATTTAAAAATTAATTGCTTATTGGATCCGTCACTGGATAGGTCTTTCACTGTAATTGCCTTTTAATTTAAAGAACAACACCTACGTTTAAACTTTGTGACACATATATTGACTATTAAGGCATACAAATAGATTATCGAATTAATTATTATAAGAAAAAGAGAAGATATATGTAATCGCAGGAGCCCGTCGGAAGAAGCGTTTTTCCGGACCAGCCGCTGATAATGAATGCCGTCGCCCATCCCTCCTCCTGGTTCTCCAGTTCCATCACCGCTCATCAGTTATCACCAGTGGTGGCGTTAGGATCTTTCTCCACTTCTAACAATATCATGAAAGTGCCATAAAATTCACTGTACATAGTAAATTCTAGCATATTTAAACCAAATACGAGTATACCCTAAATAAAACGTAAATCATGAAGTGGTATTTCGGAAAAATTTATGCGATTGGGTTAAATACATGAACCGCTTTATTCATGTATCTCTATGTTTAGCACAAATTATCCATATATTTGAAACAAACGGTGGTATATTTGACTCAAACTTATGCCAGGACGTAGTTGAATATATGGGTTGTTTATTAAAACATCCATGTCCTCAGGAAAAAATACAGATACATTTGAATCAAACCGTGGAATATTTAAACAAATTATGTTATAAAATTATTAGAAATACTCAAGTTATTTACTGAAACATTTCCATGATTGGTTTGACAACGTGCGGTGGTTTTCTGAAATATCTTTTTATTCAAGACATCACAAGTTTCAGTTGCTGCTACCAACTGCAGAGTGAAGCTTATATATAAATGAGATAAATATTTTTGTATTTTCTAGTTATTATTTTGGGTAGTTGATTCAATTTTATAAATGATTGGCTTACATCAAACATATATTTTATTGGTTCATATATATTTTTATTTAATACAATCATTTCTTTTTTTGTGTGAAGTGAACACCATAACCAGAAATATCCAGCGCGTCAGGGATACATTCTGTCCAAAAATCAGGAAGATGCCGTTTACGGAACCTCTTCCTGATGATATCCTTCTCCTAATCAATCTCCGGAACCGAATTCGACGCAGGTGGTAAAGGAACCGAGCAGTAAACGACCGGATCAGGGTGAATGCACTTAACGACCAGATTAAGAGGAATATTCGAAATCACAGGGATACGGCTTGGATGAGCTTCGTGAATGAGCTCGGTACATGGAATGGCTCCCTGTGGAAGCTCGCGAGGCAGGTTCGTAGAGGCCCGACCGAGATCCCCACTATTCGTCCTCGCGGCGAGGATTTACTGAGCGATCAGGCAAAAGTCGAGGCCTTTGCGGATTTCCTCGAGTGTATACACTTGGAAAGAGCGGACACCGTGCCATTGCACGCCCATATCACCGAGCGGGTAAGGCCGTTCTTGAACAGCCCATACCCAATACCGCCCCCTGTGATGAGAAGACTTCTTGTCACCCCGTCCGAACTACGTAAGGTTCTTAGTCAGCTGCCAAAGAATAAGGCACTGGAGCCTGATACCATCCCTTATATACTGTTACGGGTGAAAATGGTCTTATTTATAAGTTATTTTGGGGAGGAACATCGACTTGGTCGACCATCTCTATTGTCTTTTCTCGATAAGTCCGTACCTGTCTAGGGTTTCTGACCGGTAGTATTTTGATTGACATATGAGGATTTTTAGTTGATTGTCAGCTGATAGTGATTGACGTGTTTACAGATTTGTTTCCGATATTTTGATCCAGTAGGAGGAGAGGAAACAGAAGAAAAACTGTTGTTATTGATTTTGGAAGGCTTTTGTTTAATCATTAGCCAAAGAAGGTCCCTTGGGTAGAGAGGTAGTCCTCGAGGAGTGTCCGTATTTTATACATGAAGTAGACTGGAAGTCGATTAGGGCTCCGGAGGAAAGGTCAGTTGCGTGGGAATTAAGTCTTAGCAACCGCCGTAATGGCAATATGGACCGTTGTCCTTCTCAAGATACCCAAGAAGTTTTGGTAAATCCGTAGTTATGGATAAGTGATTTGAAGTTGTTCGAATGTAGAATTTCAAGTAGATATTTGGGTCCGAGTTTGGCATTTTTGTAAATTTCGTGTTATATTGTTGTTATGGTTTAATTTACGCTTTTAGGGTTTTTGGTGCTGTTTTTTTTGAAGCTGGATTTTGGAGCTAGTTTTTGGAAATGGTTTTAGTAGCTGTATTCTACGGTGGAGTTCCGGTAGCGCTTTGTTGCGGGGTTTTATGACTGTTTCCCTGTAGATCAGGCAGAGCCAATTTTACCCGGAATCTGGTTAATCAGCACTGTTTTGACATATAGAGAAGAATGATGGCTAATTCTCGGATATAACCTCGAAAGTCTGACGCTGTTACACGAGATAAGTCTAATTTTATATTTATATTACTACACTTGGATAGTACTATTGTGTCAGGAATATTTAATTCTTTGCATAGACTTTAAAATTTTACACAGAATCTAGTACTCGTTCATTTTTCGAAAACGGTTGATTAATTTCTTTAGTAAGTAATAGCATACAGCATAATCTACTGAAGTATACATATTTAAATACCCTTTTGTGAAGTGCTGCTACGCTAGCTTAGAAACATTACTTACTTCTTACGGGTGCTAGATTTATGGACTATCTCTAGTACATTTTTTATCTGAGGAAGTTAATCCATTTTATTATCTTTTACTTTAATTTTGGCTTTGACAATCGAACATAACATTGTTTCCTTGAATACGTTCTCTTGTTGAAACTTGCATTTTGGGTTTAGTATAGTCTATGTGATAAATTCGGCATTTCTATCACCGTCTAGGTTGCAGTTGCAGCAAAGTGTTTCGAAGAAGTGAACTAGTTAATAGACTAGAGGAGCTTGCTATATTTTACTATTCTAAATAAAGTATTGGCCTCAAATGCTTGGTATTATTTAGGGTGTATGTGAGTATGTAGATTTTGAATGGTGACCAAGCAGATAGCGTAGTCTTCGACAGGTAATTGTTTACGTATTTCGACATTAGAATTCGAACTTAATTTCTTTTTATTTCCAAGTTTTTTTTTCTGTGTCCATTTAACAAAAGTAAACTTGGTGGCGTCCAACCCCGACTGGACTATTACTTATTTTGATTCAATTCCTTATTTAGTTACAACGTTACGGAACTTGATATTGGGAAAAGATAGTTCGAACCAACCCTCCCTGAGACGAGCTGAGCCTGGTGCTCGATTGCAGACGGTGCTGCCTGAGCCATTACGAGGACTGGTGACGTCAGGATTACATGGTAGACATCTGATCGCAGTTCAATTCTTCTTGGTAAATATTAACTTGTTTGTAAACCGTCGTTCAGCGCCATCTGCCAAGTAGTTTTATCTTAGAATCGAACGTAGTAAATTGGCATCTAACGCCAATAGTATTAGGATTACAATAGCACATAATAATGCTCCTCAAAAACTTACCCAACAAAGCCCTTGTACATTTAATGTATATAGTGAATGCCATGCAACAGTTTCCTAGTTCGTGGAAGATGCTCTTCCTCACCCTTAAACCTCCCCTGCTGCTATTCAGTAAAATGAAAAGTAGCAGGAGCACAGAAGTTCAGCCCAATATGCACCACCACGACTAGCTAGAGTACAAATAATATCGAGTAGATCCACTCAGCAAAAATCGTTGATGTAAAAATAAGTTTGTACTCTACCTGCAGCAGCGAGCAGTCTATCTCTCGTAGCAGGGCCTTCGTGGGCCACGAACCAGATTGATCCGGAAAGGCCCCGTCGCCAAACGCTGTCGGCGAAATTGGAATTTGGAAATTTGTCTCCAGTGAACCTACCGTATACTTATTTATACCGTGGCCCAGAGATGGCTCCGCCCACCTTGCCCAAAAAAGCAAAAAGCAAAAAAGTGGGCGGGGCTTGCTAAGGGACCCAGGATTCATATAAATGTGGCCAGCTCAAGAAACGAGAGCAGGAGCAGCAGCAGCAGCAGCAGCAGCATCGACGAGCGATCAAGGCAATACCTTATCGTTCGTTCTCCGAGTCAAAAGCGATCCAAGAGAGAAATAAGAAGAAAGCGACAGAGAAAAGCGAAAGAAGGGCACCGTCATGGCCGACGGCAACGAGGAGCCCCCCGGGGGCAAGATACCGATCCGCCAGGACTATGAAGACGTAGTCAAGGACAACGTAGGCCTCCGCCAGGACCTGGAGGCTTCCAAGCTTAGGCTAGCGAAGGCAATCGAGCACTTCGAAGCGAAACTTAGAGAACAGGATAAGATCATCGCTGCTTTACAGGAGCAGCTAACAAGGTACGAAAAATGTTCTGCTAAAACACCCAACAACATCACCAACACCTCACCTTCACCTACACCGAGGATGGACATTTCTAACTCCTCAGAGTCTTCGGACAATGAGGAGTATTCTACAGTAAATAAAAAGAAAAGAAAATCGTTAAATAACAACAAACCTAAATCTCAAACCGATTTTCCCGAACTTCCACCTCCTAAATTTCCTAAAATTAACCCATCCATTACACCCAAGCCTAACATGGTCGAAGCGGCCTCCAAGGGCTCCGGCCCTTCCAAGGTCACTTCGAGCACCAGGTCTCAAACAACCGCTAGCGCTTCTAAAATGATCACCAAGCCTAATTTAAACGCTCAAGGCTCTTCAAGCCAAGACAATAACGCTCCAAAAGTACGTGTGCCTCCGATAGTTCTTCGGGACAAGGCACGTTATTCAAATATAGCTAACTATTTCAAAGTCAATAAAATAAATTTCGGAAAGGCTGCGGTGGTGCCGGAAGGAGTCAAGCTCTTTCTGGACACGCTAGCCGACTATAGAGCGATCTCCAAATACTTTGAATCAAAGAAAATCCCGTTTCACTCCTATCGTTTCCCCGAGGAGCGAACACTCCACGTAGTATTTACGTGGAGTGCTCGAGAGTTGGGGAGTCGAGAAAGTGAAGCAGGAATTGATAAACCTAGGCTTTCATCCAACAAACGTTGTTAGGTGGTATAGCAAAGCGGGCAAGCCTATGCCGCTAGTGCTAGTTATACTACCTAACAATGAAAAGGCAATATTCAATATTGAGTTACTCGACAATATTTCAGTTAAAGCAGAGAGTCAGCGCACTAAGGCACGTGATACATAGTGCCATAGGTGCCAGCTCTATGGTCACTCGGCATTTAAATGTCAAGCCGACCCCTTATGCGTCCGGTGTGCTGACTCTCACTTAACTAGTGAGTGCCCCAAGGGTAAAGAGAGGTTGCCGGACCCCAAGTGTGCCCTCTGTGGAGGCGCACACACGGCGAACTATTCCGGGTGCGAAAAGCACCCAAAAAACATCCGACTCAAGGCCGCGGCAGCCTCTCCTGACCTGAAGGGCAAACAAACACCTCCAGCGAGCTTCAAGTGGGGCTCACAAGATAATAGTAAACTAGCAGCTCCGGCAGCGCCAAGGACATCGGAGTTTAATCCTCAAATGTTTAATTTCATCTCTAGCATGCACGCGTCAATGCAGACGTTCATGCAAAACATGCAGGAACAGCTGCAGCAATTCATGACACCTTTAATTAATAACAACAAGAATGCCAGTAAATAGATTTGACCCGGCATTTCTAACTGTGGTTACGATCAACATAAACAACATCAAAGGCAAAAAGCCTGAAATTCTCGCATTTCTAGAGAATAACAAGGTTGATGTGCTTCTTATACAGGAAACGTGGCTCAAAGGCCAGAGGTTTACGATGCCAAATTATCAAATATTCAGAAACGATAGAGTGGGTAGAGTCGGCGGCGGTACAATGATTCTCGTGAAGAATTGTTTCACCGCCTGGGCTCTGCCTGGTCCCGACAATAACACCGTCGAAGGCACCTATGTGACGATCAAACTCATGCATGGCTTTCTGTCATTGGGCTCGGTGTATTGCAGTCCGTCTGCTAACATAACCGACCAGAGCCTAGCTGACTTACTGACGAACGACAAGCCGACTCTTCTAGGTGGCGACTTGAATGCCAAACACCGCGAGTGGGGTTGCACTGCCAACAACAGCAGAGGCATCGCCGTAAGGCGACAATCGCAACATCTTAACTACGCGGTTTTGGCACCAAGGTCGCCCACACATATCTGGGATAGGGGCGCCCCCGAAATTCTTGACATTTTTCTAGCCAAACATACAGACATTACGTCGACACCGATCGCGATTCCAGCCCTACCTCCCCGTTCTCATTGAGTACGGTAACCCGCGCTCAAGAGGACAGGGCACGGTGACAAATACTTATCATAACTGGCATAGGCTCCAGAACATACTCAAAGACTCTCCTCCTATAGACGAACCAACAGACGTTGACGCACTGGAGAGAGCAGTAGACTCACTCACTGAACGAATCGTACAGACAGTGGCCCAAACCTCGGTTACAAAAACATCAAAGTTTTCCAAATATGGGAAACTTCCGCCTGAGATCATGTCCTTGATTCGCGAGAAGAATAGACTCAAGAACTTGGCACACCGGACTGGTGATCCGGTGGTCAAGGTCAGAGTTAACGTTCTAACTCAGCGGGTCAAGGATGCGATCTCGGACAAGGTAAGCGAGGAATGGACCGCAAAAACTCAAAATCTGACACACGAAGACGGGACTGTGTTCAAACTGACCAGAGCACTGACAAGAGGTAGCAGAAAGCCGCTACCTCATATAACTAACGACAATGTCACTTATACAAACCCACAGGACAAAGCTGAACTGTTCGCGGAGATTCTCTGCGAACAGTTTAGCGAGAACAATGACGGTCACACGACCAAACATGACAGAATACAAAGAACAGTACAGATATTCGCGTCCATGCCCGTGGGCGCGAATCAAGTACCAAGAACCGCACTGACTGACATTCAAGACATAGTGCGGCAAAGTAACCCACGAAAAGCCCCAGGGCTTGACACTATTACTAACGTAACACTGAAGAAACTACCGGACAACATACTCACGGACTTGGCAACAATAACTAACTCAATTATCACTCTTGGCCACTTTCCAAGCGCTTGGAAGAAGGCCAGGGTCATACTGCTGCAGAAAGGTCGCGAAAGCCCTAATAAGGCAAGTAGCTACCGACCCATAAGGCTTCTCTCTGGCCTTGGCAAGGTGGTTGAGAGGATAATACTCGGACACATCAACAAATTCTTAGACAATACGCAAGCCCTACCCCCGGAACATTTCGGTTTCCGGGCAGGGCTAAGTACTACTAACCAGACGGTACGACTAGCCTCTGACATCCTCAGGGGCTTCAACAAACGTTGGCATACGGGTGCAATATTCCTGGATGTCAGAAAAGCCTTCGATAAGGTTTGGCATGACGGTTTGATCATGAAAATGATAAGACTAGGCATGCCAAACCAACTAATCAAGGTAACTCAATCCTACCTGCGTGATAGATCGTTCATAGTGGCCTTGGACCACGTAGAGTCACAGACAAAGCCTATAAGGGCAGGTGTTCCTCAGGGATCGCCACTATCGCCGGCTCTCTATAACATCTTCACTAATGACATCCCCAAGACCCCTCTAACTAAATTATACCTGTTTGCTGACGATACGGCGGGCGCTAACAGCGGCGTCGAAGAGTCCACGACTCGTTCTTCTACGACTTAAGAGGCATATCAACCTTCTAGAGATGTGGCTGCGGGACTGGAAGATTAAACTGAACCCGGGGAAAACCCAGGCAGTCTTCTTTTCCAAGTCCCGTCTAGCCACCCCCGAAACCACTGTTAGATTAGCCGGGTCAAAGATAACCTGGCAAACGAAGGCTAAATATCTAGGCCTAATATATGATAGGAGGCTCAACTGGTCCCTGAACACTAAGAATACAATACGCAAAGCAAATGGTCAAATAGCAGCGCTATACCCGCTGTTAAACATAAAGAGCAAATTAAACATGAGGACTAAACTCCTAATTTACAAGTCGTTTATCAGATCGGTACTAACATATGCGAGCCCCACTTGGAGTATATGTCATAGTAACCAGCTCTCCAATCTACAGAGAGTACAAAATAGAGTGCTCCGAATCATTTTAGATGCGCCCAGGTTCGTGAGGGGGTCTATACTCCATCGCGACACTGGCCTCGAATCATTCGAGTCTTTCAACTCTCGACTAATAGGCAACTATTACGAGAGAGTTGAGAGACTGAATACTCCCATTCTTAGGCAGTCGCTGACCCCCTCCCGCCCTGGTAGCACCTATAAGGTGCCTTACGACTATGTTAGGTTCCACATCTAACACTGACACTCACACACATACACATCCACCTATACACACCTTACGAAAGCTGTGGGGACCTGTGAATTTTTAATGAGTTGTGGGGGTTTTGAAACGAAGATAGCCATCTTGTTGTCCTTTTCACGCTGTTTACGTACGTACCTGTAAAATTTATTTACACACCGTGGAATCCGAATACACACGACAAAAAGTTGTGGGGACGCCCCCACAACAAATGGCAAACGTGCATGTGTATTTTGGTCCCCATAACTAATGGCAAACTTACATGTGTATTTTGGTCCCCGTAACTAATGACATGTCAAATGTGTAATGAGGTCCCCATTGCTTAAAGCATGTTAGCTGTGTAATAAAGTCCCCATTGCTTAAAGCATATTAACTGTGTAATGAGGCCCCCGTACCTTAAGACATGCTAACTGTGTAATGAACTCCACACAGCAAGGCCAAATTAGACAGCTTCTAAAATAATCAATAACAAATTTTAAATAGATCTGACAGTATACATTTTGTACTCGAGAAAAATATTTTCTTTCAACATTCGTGGGATAGAAGTTGGTATAGGTTCTCTCACCCCATGGTATGGGCCAAGAATTCTTAAAGTCTTATAAATTAAAATTAGGAAGAATCAGAAAAATATTTTGATAAAATGAAAGATTTTATTTAGGGCGCGCGGGACAAGAGAACTTTTTATAAAGTAAAATCTTTAGAGAAAAATAGAAAATTGCATTTAGAATACTTGCTCTAACTTTCATATCATCCACAGAAGCACGGGCCAACACTGCCAGAGATATGGATATAATGTGCTACCTCCCAACAGGGTCAAATGCTGATCCAATGAAAATGACCTAGTAAACTGTAATGCTACTAACCACCTACGCACTATTCGGTAACACAGAACACTCCGCCAGCTACAAGGGCTGCTCCAGCTTTACGCCATTCAGATGGACTACAAGGAATCCAAAGATGGGATCCGAGAGGAATAACTGAAAAGTTCCAACCCCCAAAGCTGCACCAAACAATAAGTGTGCTGGGATAAGGACAACATGATCAGATGGCCCAGCTAGAAGGCCACATTACCAACCAGCTCCAGCAAGCTTTCAAGAACTTAAATGGCTAGACAAACACCGCTTCATAAAATAGAATACACAGCATCCAGGGGCGTAGCCAGAACATATAGGAATTGCTATTCTAGATCACACGATATCTTGGCTTTTTTAGTGACCAAATCTCCAGGGACCACAGGTTCTCCTTCCCTAACTACGACATTTACATACACGACCACCCCAGAAGCACCTTGTGACATTCCGTTTTTGGTATTTAATTATAAGTAAGTTTTGGTACGCCCCGGTACCAGTTGCTATTTTTCGTAGTGCTGAAGGTAATAATTGATATCTCTTGCGCGTGTCTTACGAAATCCGTTTTGATTGGAGCGACAAGGAACGTCGCAGTAAAAGTTTTTGGTGCACGAGCTCTTCGTTCACGACGCGAAGGGGTCGACTCGTTTCGCGAGAAAAGAATCGGTTCTTTTCCAGAGAAGCCGTTTAATGAGATAGTTGATTTTAAAATTTGTTTACGCCGAGTTAGTCTGTGACGGATTTTGTCGACTAGCGGGTAGTTATTCCCGACTTAGCTGTGGAGCATCGTTTTGATTAAGTATAGTATTGTACCATACGGGAAAAATTGCGTACGCAAGGATTTATTAAACGGTTTTTTTTACTGGTGAAGACCGCCATTTTTTGCGCTGGGCAGTTCTTTCTTGTGCCGTGTAGTGTGCCCTCATTCTTTTAAGAGAGGGCCGTCCCTCTGGGGTAGGAGATAGCTGTTCTACCTGACGATGATTTAGAAGCCTTTTCTCCAGGCAGAACCTTGGTGGTTTGCTTATTGGTCCGGACGCGGTCATTTTGGCCTAGCGGAGCTAACCTACATGGTGTGACCAGTTCGCCCATCATACCGGCGAGACGCGTTGGAGGTCGGAGGGTATTTTCCGCCCAACCGGGTTGGAGCACTTTGGAACTTTGGGGAAAACAAAAAGTTAAGTGCTAGGCTAGCTTTAGATTTAAATCATTGTGTTTGAAATATTTGTCATTTTATCAGTAGCGCACCATATTTCCAATTAGGTTACTGCGCTCTATTTATCATAGCGGTTTACGTGATCACCAACCCGCGCGGTGGACCAAACATAAGTTTCCGTTTTACTACCCCAATTACTCGCGGAGGATCTTAAGCGTTTAAGTAGTGCCTACTGCATTTCTTTGGACTTTAATATTCATAGAGTTTGGTCAACCACTAATAATTTTTTCCGCCTTTATAATTATAGGTAAGTCTATTGTTTTATTAGATAGCTTAGTTTTTTTGGGGTGCTAACCACCCTCCCTCATTCCGGGGGAAAAAAGAGAAACATATCGGAATTTTGGGCACTCACCATTTGCTCTTAGGCTATTGCCTATTTACCTTTTTTATTATTGGCACAACTAGTGCTCTTCAAATAAAGAGAAAGTATTTGCGGCGTTTTATTCGGCTTCACAATCATCGGTAGTAGAATTTCAGCAGTTCCAGATCGGTCTTGGCGTTCTCTTCGTTTGTGATATTTGCCGGCAGGTTTATCTGGAGGAACTGAGGTCTTGCAGCAAGTTCCAAGAATAACGCGGGGACCTCCAGTTTGGTCCGTAACGAACTCGGTGGCGCCAAAAGAACCGCTCTCCGGAGCAGCGGGAAGATTGCGCGCACACTTCTGACTTCTGATCTTGCCGGGTGTTTACTTTAGTGAAGAAAATCTGGTCGAACTCGGTAAGTGGATATTAATACTACTCTCGGTGTAACTCGTCATAGCTCCACGAGCATTGAACAACTTAAAGGGGAAAAAATCATTACTTGTTTAAACAATAAAAAAATAATAATAACCTGCGGACGCGTAGCGCTCTTAGTGCAACAGAAGAACAATCACCACTACTTTGCCATAGATAATGCTGAGATTGAGCCTGTCATTATTGAGGTACAAACCCGCATATAGGCGGTAGATATGAGAACGATATACAAACTGTCTCGCGAAGACTTGCTGCAAAACTAGGCCGTCGACCCAGGATAGTCATTGGAGACCTAAATCGCATGTCGGCAGACTGGAATAGCCGATTACACAAAAAGGGCAACCCAAAAGACCTACAACCAGTCCTGTTCTGTTTGTCTCTAATCATTTAGATTTTCAATGAAATCGGCCAACATTTTATTTATTTGCTCCATTTCTGCCGTTTGCCGCCTTGTATTGACCATAAATGTTATAAAACGTTCAGAAAATCCACCTATCAAAACGGTCTAGTTGACGTACTTGTTTGTATCCTCTTCTCTCCTCGAAGAACAGTTCACAAATCCCGTCCATTCACAATCCGACTTCTGACACCAAGTGTCACGTTTTTCCCGCGGGTTCTGACAAAAGCACAACTTTTAACTTTTACTATTTTAAAATAATACTCCCTTTGTTCTTTATCACTGCATACAATTAAACACTCTAAACTATTCTTAGAACTTTACAACTAATGTATCTTTAAAATTCAGCATTCAATGATTAACTAAAAACTACACGCGTTCTGCGGGCTATTTATATACAGTAGAAATGTCTCGGGACTAACCCGGAAGCGTCCGCCGGCTTCTGTATTATTCTCACCCGGCCGCACTATATCGGAAACCTTCTCGGTCGGCGATGACATATACGGAAAGCATAGTTGTATAGGGTAGCACAAAAACATTCAAATGGTCGCTTGCCGTGACAGTAAACATGCTACACAGGCCTGTAACAGAGTTGAGAGATCCCCCGTCATGGTGTTAACAAGTGTTGCGATGCCTTGAGAGTTTATAAAAAGTGATAATGCAGTTTTCAGAACTTGAGTTGAGCTAATGCAACTGCTATTGATGAAGAGTCTGAGCTAGGTGGTCGGCCTAGACAATTCATATAAAAATCTAGAGCCCTTTACAAAGATGCAACCGGGGTTGACATTGAAAATGCCGGAGCAGAATGCAACGCTTATTAAGTTTGATATCTGAGAAAACTCATAATTGTGTTGAAAGTAATAGTTGATATAAGTTAAATGCATATAACTTCAAGTTTCGTTCTTTTTTTCCAATTTATAACGTTAAGAAGTGTCGTTGTAAAAACAAAATAACATTTGCATTCGAGTTGTCTCTCAATCCCCTATCTAACGATATGCAAAACGACTAGTCAGTCGTGATTAACTAAAAGTCACCCGACTTAACTAACTGAAAGTAACCGAAAGTTGATTGAACGACTCACCAAAACTAACCAGAAAGGGCTAAAAAATATCGGAACAGACTAAAAATATATTAAAATCAGTTGAAACATACCTATGTATTACCTTCTGAAAGTCGGTAGTCAGACTCGTGATCGTCAGCTTATACCAACCTATTTCGGACCCATCCTGTTACGTTGTGTTCTTTCGTAGTACCTAGCTCCCTTAGAGTTTGGGATCGTAAGATTCTTTCATATTTCTTTTTTTTCTTAAATTTAATTTTCCCTTTTGTAAAGTAAACAACAGAAACTCTTTAATACATATATTGATACTTGAAAAATAAAATATTTACAAATTCCTTGTAGTATCAATTTCGTTAATTTATCCCTATTTACATTTATTTAAGCTTAGCATAGCAAACCTATTGCAGGATACTCTGCAGCATTCTAAGAAGCAGCCTAGCTTTTGGATATATACCAAAAGCCTGGAGACACATTAGGGTAACGTTTATACCGAAACCTGGAAAAACCGGACAGAATACGGCAAAGTCCCTAAGACCCATAAGTCTTATGTCCTTTGAACTTAAAGACACTTGAAAAACTTGTGGATAGGCATATAAGGGACGGTGTATTGGTAAACAGCCCACTGCACCCCGACCAGTATGCCTACCAGACAGGTAAGTCAACAGAAACAGCACTCGACCAGCTGGTCAAGAGGGTGGAGGATACACTGGAAAACAGGGAGGTGATGCTGACCGCCTTCCTGGATGTGGAGGGGGCGTTTGACAACACCTCCTTCGACTCAATAACCAGATCCCTCTGGCAAAGAGGAGTTGAGGGCACTTGCTGTCGGTGGATTAACTCCATGCTGAGGGGAAGGTTGGTAGAAGCAACCGTCGCTGGGAGCGCGCTGGTGGCTCGGGTGCATCGAGGGTGTCCGCAGGGCGGAGTGCTGTCTCCGCTCCTGTGGAACGTGGTAGCGGACGGCCTTCTCATGGCGCTCACTGACACTGTGTACTCTGATATGCTGATGACATTGTCATCATCACCCGAGGCAAATTTAACGCAACGGTTAGAGAGCAGATGCAAAAGGCTTTCAACCGGACTACAAGATGGGTAGATCAGGAGGGTTTAAATATCAGTCCCAACAAATCTAACATCGTAGCTTTTACTAGAAGGCACAAGGTGGGGGATCTAGGACCACTTAGCCTGAGAGGACAAAATATACAGATCTCGAACGAGGTAAAGTATCTAGGGGACTCGAGACTTACCTGGAACCGACATCTAGAAAATATTACCAAAAAAGCGGTGGCATCACTCATGGTTACCAGACGCTTACACGAGAAACAATGGGGATTAAGACCAGACATGATGTATGTGACATACAAAATGGTGGTAAAACCTATCCTAACATACGACTCTCTGGTGTGGTGGCCCAAGACACAACAGAGAGGTGCGATTTCACAACTGAGCAAGGTACAAAGACTTGCCTGTCTAGGAATGATGGGGGTAATGCAACCTACCCCAACTGCGGCCATGGAGACCTTCCTGGACCTCCCGCCTCTACACGTTGTGATAAGGGGGGAGGCCAGGTTGCGATTTTACTAAATATACTTCACGCTAGCACAAGACACGCCCACCTAATACGTCAGCTTCAAAAAATCTCCGTAATCTTCGATATACTCGGCGCCGGCGTCAGCACATTGCATTAAATATACTGCGCTCCAGCACAAGACTTAGTGTCCAGCAGAGCCGCCATAATATATATTTTGTAAACTTTAATATAATGTATATTATGGTCTTTTGCACCTGTTTTCGAAGTGCAAAGAATTTTTACATTTTCACTTCATGCAATGCTCTCTGTCAATAGTCGGTTTTGCCTCCGCTTGCTTCGCTCACTGCGGGGCGCAACCAACAAAACTAACCCAAGTTAACCCAAGGCATGTCAAAAAACTAACTAACCCCAAAAAAAATTAATACAAAAAAACTTGCAAGGGCCGAGCATCGAAACCATTGCCTCGCATTTTCAACAAGAGCACCACTTGCGCCAACTACACATCGGCTTTTCTAAAAAAACTCATAAAAATGCGTGTGAGACTGTAAGCCGAGATGACGCCGACCCTGCGCTGGAGCGCAGTATATTTAGTGCGATGTGCTGACGCCGAGTATATCGGAGATTTTTAAAGCTGACGTATTACGGTGGGCGTGTCTTGTGCTAGCGTGAAGTATATTTAGTAAAATCGCGGCCAGGTTGGGGGCACATAGACTGCAGCAAACAATCACCGTTACTAGGAGGACGGGACACATGGCAATCGCTGATCTTGTGGGGGGAGATGTTTTAAACATGAAAACGGACCACATGCAAAAGCGATACTGTCTCAATAGATCATTCGAGGTGAACGTTCCAAGTAAAACCGAATGGGAAAATGGACTAACAGCTATCAGAAGGCAGGACCAAACCTGGTTCACAGACGGGTCAAAAACTGCAACTGGTACTGGATCAGGAGTCTATTCTGCCAGTCAAGGTCAGAGTAAATACTATGCACTGGGTATGTATGCTTCTGTTTTCCAAGCAGAGCTATACGCCATACTTCAGTGCGCCATAGAGAAGAGGGCAACAAACAATCGGCGGATCCTAATATTGTCGGACAGTCAAGCGGCACTAAGTGCTCTACTGAACCAAGAAGTCTCATCAAGACTGGTGTGGAAATGCCTTGAAGAACTACAAATCATGGCAGACCGAAATATGGTAAGATTAATCTGGGTGCCAGGACACAGAGGGATCGAAGGCAATGAGAAAGCTGATGAACTCGCCAGGCGAGGATCAGAAACAAAACTAATCGGCCCAGAACTGACCCTGGGAAAACCAAAAGACTGGGTTCGAGAAGAACATCGACGTCACTGGGCAGAAATCCCCAGGCAAAACCATGGAAAGGAATTTATTGGCCTACCATGTCAAAAAAGGACCGGAAAACTGCTACGTATGATTACGAATCATAACCTGTCTTTTGACCGATCATGCACCCCTAAAGGTACACCTGAACCGGATGGGTCTGTATAACGGAGACCTTAACTGCAGACTATGCAATAAGGAACCGAAATCAGCCAGACACATCCTGATCAACTGCGAGGCACTGGACCGCAGGAGACTCAGCATCTTTGGGCAACCAAATATAGACCCAGAAATACTAATCAAACACCCAGTAAAAGACCTGTACGGCCTCGTACAGGACACAAAAATACTGGAGTGGCTATCTTAAAATGACATAGGCTCAGCACAATAAGCCTGTACAGGCTGCAGTGCTATATGGCGACGTACGTCGGACAGGCCTAGGGAAAAAAACCTATTGCATACTAAAGTGAAACCAACCAAACTTTTAAAATACTAAAATTCCTTAAAACCCTGCTCTACTTGTGATCAAAAGCACGTCAATAGTAGTACTCGTTAACCTTAATTACCTTATACCTTTTATTATTGACTACTAAATTTGATAATAAAATGTTAGTCTAGGGTACTTAAATGTATCACTTACCACAAATAATACGTCAGTTATAAAATGGGTATCAAGTTATGATGCCTCGAAATTATAACACTCTAAACTATTCTTATAACTTTACAACTAATAGATCATTACAATTCAGCATTTAATGATTAACTAAAAACTACACGCGTTCTGCGCGCTATTTATATCCAGTAGAATGTCTCGGGACTAAACCGGAAGCGTCCGTCGGTTTCTGTATTATTCTCACCCGGCCGCACTAATCGGGAACCTTCTCGGTCGGCGAAGACATATACGGAAAGTTTAATTGTATAGGGTAGCACAAAAACATTTCAATGGTCGCTTGCCGTGACAGGATACATGCTACACAGACCTGTAACCAAGTTGAGAGATCGCCAGGGACGGTGTTAACAAGTGTTGCGATGCCTTGAGAGTTTATAAAAAGTGATAATGCAGTTTTCAGAACTTCAGTTGAGCTATTGCAACTGCTACTGATGAAGAGTCTGACCAAGGTGGTCGGCCTAGAGTATTCATATAAAAATTTAGAGCCCTTTACAAAGATACAACCGGGGGGCATTTAAGCACAATGCTCCGCGCCTCGGTCAATGAAATCATTTTCGCTGCTTTGATTGGTCTAGACCGAACGCAGGTACGTTTTGCCACACTTGACTGAAACGCGGTGCAATATGCCATGTCCTCTTCAACGTGGGATCGAATCGGCAGAATTACCCATGTGTTCACGGTACACTGGATCGCTTCCAACCGTCTGATAGGTCAGTGGTTCGATAGTGTGTTTGTGATGCGAAGGTTGCTGGTTCGATCCCATCAGTGCCAAGCTATGTTTCTAATTATTTTTTAGGTTATGTGTGTAAAAAGTTTTTTTTTCTTGATTTTGGGTATTACTTGGGTTAGTTTTGGTTAGCACTTGGTTAGTTCCTGTTTATTGAGCCCCCGAAGCGAGCGAAGGGCCATGCGAAATAACTTAATTATTGCCGACATTCGGCCATCCTGGCAAAGGATACGATAAAACTATTGACGTAATTGAGCAATAGAATGAAATAAAAAGCTATACAAAAGCACAGCATGTACCATGTACTAGCACGTGGCAAAGTGACGCAATATGCACTTCGTTTTAGTCGTTGTTGCCAATTGCACCGCGTTTCAGTCAAGTGTGGCAAAACGTACCTGCGTTCGGTCTAGACCAATCAAAGCAGCGAAAATTATTTCATTGACCGAGGCGGGGTGCATTGTGCTTAAATGCAACCGGCGGGGATTGACATTGAAATTTCCGAAAAAGGATGCAACGCTTATTAAATTTGATATCTAAGGAAACTCACAATAATTGTGTTGAAAGTAATAGTTGATATAAGTTTGGGTTAGATTCAAGTAGATTACGCAAGTTTAGTTTATCAAAATATGCCACATAAATGCATATAACTTCAAGTTTCGTCCTTTTTTTACAATTCACAACGTTAAGTGTGGTTGTACAAACAAAATACCATTTGTATTCAATTTGTCTCTATATCAATTTAAATGTGTTTGGTTAATTTTAGGGAGTTGTCAAAATTCGGTTAATTTGGGTTAGTTTCAACTTACTTTCATATTTTTAATCTGTTCCGATACGTTTTAGCCCTTTTTGGTGCTTTTGGTTAGTTTTGGTCAGTCATTCGACTAACTTTCCGTAAAGTTCAGTTAGTCTTAATATATTTTAGGCAT
>JAEQML010064793.1:0-21687 GCA_016904865.1 Pissodes strobi | reverse complement strand
GGGTCCATAAAATATTTCTTGGAAAAAGAAGAATTCTATTGTCCGAAAACTGCTTACAGTGCAATGTCAGTAGATTTCGCCTTAATGTCAACAAGGATGCGATTGTTTCTATTTATTTTTCTTATCTACCTCCTGTAGGGGGATGCGTGGTAAAATTGTGCAAATAACTCCGACTTCGAGTTCTTTAAATTGCAATTTTTGAATACATATATTTTCTGCTAATCTAAATAAAAAACGGTTTTGTTTGGTATTATTTTTATTTGGTCTCTTATGAAAGTACGACTGCAAAATAGATACACTGAAATCAAATATGTTGTGGTAGAACTAATTACAAAAGTAAGCGTCGAGATTTTTTATTTGCCATCATGTTTAAAACAACATCAGTATCCACTTGTATATCCCAGTGATTCGACAAGAGAGTCAATGAACTGTGTCTCATTTCCCATTTTGTTTCTTGACCAGGTTTTTATTATTTTCATAGTAAAAAATCAACGCTCTGGAATCATGGTTGTTACTGGGATAGTCGCTAACACTGTTAGTAGGCGGTAGATATTTGGAAAAAAGCCTTTATTGCAATTTTCTAACACTTCTAGTACTTCTGTCTTGCTTTCCATAAATGAAACTTTCCAAGATAATATTCCGCTTTTATTGCGTCCATGTAATAAGCAGACAATGAGTCTAACATGTGGGTTTTTTTCGGGGAAGCGGCACCTGGCAAAAGTATGTGAAATGCAGAAAGAACGGTTTCATTTTCTCATAATATGTTTTCTAAGCTTGTAATTAGCTGGTCGATACATTGTAGAAATATGGCTATTCTGTAATAATTTTCAGGTGAGTTGGTGTTAAAATTTGCTCTTTGAGATTGTTTATGGACTAAAACTTAACAGCTTTTCACGCACTAGCAAAGAAACTATAAATTCGCCTTTTTCTGTCGCAGTCAAAAGTGTCGCAGCCGCTGTAGATACTGTCCTTGTTTCTAGCGAAATATCCTGCAAACTGGAAACAATACATTTAAAAAGCTCAACAAAAACCAGAAGACTATCGTGTCGTTCGATGAAACGTGTATCACATCCTTTTAGAGTTTTTGTCTTTTTACTTTTAGGAAGAAGATTTTTAACATTTGTTTTCAGAACCTGTAGCATGAGCATGGTACCTAAAGAAGTTCGCTATCTCATTAACTACACCCAAACAATTTCTGAATGCTGGCAATGACACTGCATTATATAGTGCTAAATTCAGTCTATGACTAGCACAATGCACGTACATTGCTTTGGGATACAATTCTAGGATTCGAGTTTGAACACCACTAATATGTCCAGCCATGTTAGTCGCACCATGATATCCTTGCCAACATAGTTATTCATATCTAGGCCTAATCTCTTCCACTCTTCCAATATTAGTTTTGAAAGATTTTCTGATGATTGAACATAAAGAGGAACAAATACCAAGAAGACTTCTCGTAAAAGGGCTTGTTTTCGTTTTCCATTGACGAATATCTAATGCAAAATGACATTTGCTCTATTCCGGACATATCGATGGTTTCGTCAACTAAAACGCAAAAAAGGTTGGTTTGTTTAATTCTATTAACCAATTGTTCCAGGATTAAAATAGCTGCAGTATTTATTATTTCATTTTGCGTTTCATGACTTGTAGGCAAATCATTGTTTTTTGCTGACAAGTGCTTTTTAAGATTTTCGCCATCAGAATTTGCCCTAGATCTTAATAAGGCTCGGAATATGCCATCTTTTTTATTTGGTTTTGTTAAGGTAATTGCACTACTATCGTTGTCCCCTCTAAGTGGCATCTCTTCTTCGCCGCAAAACATAATGGTTTCTATAATCGGTCTTAAAGCTGCTCTATTTTCTTCGCGATCTTTATTAGGTCAAGCTGAGAAGCAACGTCTTGAATTTTTCATAATTTATTGCTCCTAGAATTGTCAGTAGATACCAGACAGTCTTGATGATACTTTATTTTTCATGTTTCTCGCACTTCTCAATAGCATGTTTCCATTTCGTAAGAGACTCGGTTCCACATGTCCACATGCTGCTGAGAGCCTTTCTCAACAGTGACATGACTAAATAAAATACATATTTTGCAGTATACTCCATCTTGACTTTTTGAATAGGCTAACCATCGAAATCTCTCAAGCCATTTGGATTAAAATTTTAGCTGTTTTCCAGTATTGGTTGTTGAAACAGAATAGTTATAAGACACTTCTGGAATGATGGTGGAGCTCAATATCTTTGAATTCAAATTATCGTCCCACTGCGTATCAAGCATGTTGCCAGAATCAGAGTTATTATTTTGAAAGATTACTCCTGATGGAACAGGAGCTAGTGATTCTTTACTAGCCTGTAGGCCCGCGCAGCCTTTGATGAGTACCACGCCACGACCGTATACTAGTATTGCGAGACGTAGAAGGTAACTCAGATTCAGATACTTCTGAAATAGAAAATGTAGGGTTTCAGTACTCTCACTGGCGATATAAAATTACTTACATTGCTGAATCTGAGGTTAGTTTAAACCTTAGGTATTACTATAAAACAGCCATTCTGAAGAGAAATATTTCCACAACTTAATATCTTTAGCAAAAACAAACCATTACTTTTTTAATACTATTCACAATGATGATAAGTCAAAGTCAAGAAGTCTCGCCAGCAACACCCGATGATCCACCTTGTCTAACACATTTGTATAATCCGTATAAAAAACATCCAATCACCTCTTTTCCTTGATGACCTGGAAGACATAACTAGTAAAAAAACGCAGAGACTATAGATCGGTCTTGAATATTTATATGTATATGCATAATAGTCATAATACAATTTCAAATATTTCTGCTTATGAGTTTAAAACACTGATAGTTTGTGATTTAATATTATTGATAGTCTCTGTTGTACATATGGATGTTATGATAGTAGATGGAGATTCTAATTCTTTAGGAAAAACTGCTGTGTTTTATGATAATGAAGGATTATGTGCTACAGGTATTGCTTGATGATCATAACAACCCTTTCCTTTCTAAATTTATGGTGGTATGCATTGTCACAGCACTTTTTTGCTAGTAGAAATTTCTTCGGTTACATTTGATACTTCAATACTATCCTACGATGGATGAGCACCTGACGGATACACATTGAGGGCATGATGAAAGAAGAATAAGATGATGAGTTAGGATAAGATTTTCAGGTTCCAGAATGTAAATTGCAATTAAGGAACCCTAACGTGCTGAAAAAAGAAACCTTAAACTTGACGTTTCCGGAACAAATCTGACCCACTATTGAAAAGTAGGTCAGATCTAAAAATGATAATAATTAATAATACAACTAAACTATTTAGAATAGATAACAACAAAAAGTTTGCGCACTCTGTTAAATTTTGGATCTGACTTTGACGAAACAATCGAATGGCATTATAGTAACTGGTTTTTTAGGTTATATTATTCAAAAATTCACACTCCTTTGCAAAGATGCAACCGGGGGGACGCTGAAAATGATGAATAAAAACGGAAAAATGTGACTTGTGTTGTAACTCAAATACTTTTCAAAGCCGAGTTTAAAAAAAGTAAAAATACAAACACGAGTCATTATAATATATTATTATATAATTAAAGAAATTCGTTTATAACATAATATTAAACATTATTATACTTTAAAAAATAATTAAATAAAACAAGGTGCAGATATAAAGACCTAAAAAATTATCCTCCCCTTTTAGATAGGAAAATCTATTAATATATAATTAGCCCTAACTTTACTGTAATATTTTTAACTTCTTCCAATTCGCTTTAGCCCATTTTGGTGCTTTTGGATATGTCTAGTTACTTTTGGTTAGTCGTTCAATCATTTTTCGGTTAGTTTCAGTTGAATCCAATTTATTTTAGTCTCTGAACCGACTCCTATGCGTTATAATCAAATTTAATCTTTTTGGTTAGTTTATGTTAGTCGCTAAAATTCGGTTCGTTTTAGTTAGTTTCAAATTACTTTAATTTTTGCGACCTATTCCGATACTTTTTAGCGCATTTTGATGCTTTTGGTTACTTGTGATTAGTTTGGGTTAGTCATTCAATGAACTTTCGGCTAATTTCAGTTAGTTTTAAATTCATCATTTGAACCAGTTCCGCTACATTATAACTAATTTTAGTGTTTTTGGTTTGTCGCCAAAATTCAGTTAATTTGAGTTAGTTTTAACTTACTTCAATTTTTTAAATCTATTTCGATACGTTTTAGCCCGTTTTGGTGCTTTTAGTTACTTTTGGTGCGTTTTGGTTAGTCATTCCTTCAACATTCGGTTACTTTGAGTCAGTTCCAATTTATTTTAGTAAATTGAATCTGTTCCGATACGTAATAATCAATTTAAACGTTTTTGGTTAATTTCAGTTAGTCGCCAAAATTCGGTTAATTTGTTATTTATTGTTAGTTATTTGAACCGGTCCCGATAGTAATTTTCATTCCTAGATTTCCTCTTGGTCTTGTTTATGTTATTTTGATCTTGTCATAGTCACTAAATTAGCTCTCTTATTCATCAGATTTAGGTGGCATAGAAGGTAATTATATGGATTCGCCACATCAATGTTGAACATATTATTATCAAAGTATATGTAAACTAGTAAGTTCACTCAGCGGTAAATCCTTTGATGTAATTGTGCCACATTCTTTTATATCAAGTGACAACTGGAGATGACCGATGCGCTGCGTAAGTGTCCGATTGATTCGCGTGGCTTTCTCTAGTCAGAGATGTATTCAGGAGATTTTATGGACTCGTACCGAAAGGCCTACTGAATGCCGGCCGGTGAAAAATCAAGTGAAACTGAGCAAAGTTGTAAAAATATTTTCATAGAAGGAAATTGAAAAAAAATTTGCTATACGGGGTGTCATTTTTAGGTGATACCACTGTTGCTATCTCAGAATCTAACAAGAATTTAACAACACTGCAAATCGATCTTGAAAAGGCATCAATAATGGCAACTTTCTAATTTAATCAACTTTGTAGCTTTGACCGTTTCAAAGATAGCAATAATAGTGGATTACCTAAAATATATTTAAAAATATATATAATAATATAATAGTTCGGAATCTCATTTTTACTACACTTCTTTGGTTTCATGAAAGTGATCGTTGTGACATGGTTTATGTTTTCGTCTCGCGTTACGGCTTTGTTACGTTGATTGGACGACTAACCAAAACTAACCAAATCTATCAAAATTGGTTGTACCGTATCGGCACCGGCACCGGTTCAAATGACTACAATAAGCTGAGACTAAGTGAAACTGACCAAAACTTGATTCGACGATTAACCAAAGCTAACAAAATCTATTAAAATTGATTATAACGTATCGTAACGGGTTCAAATTACTAAAATAAGTTGATACTAACTGAAACTAACCGAAAGTTGAATGGAGGACTAACCCAAACCTATTCAAATTAATTATAACGTATCGGAACAGATTCAAATAATTAAAATAAGTTGAGACTAAATGAAACTAACCCAAAGTTGTTGACGACTAACCCAAACTAACAAAATCCATTAAAATTGATTTGAATGTATTCTGAAAAGCTTGAAATGACTAAAATAAGTTGAGAATAAGTGTAGCTAACCGAGAGTTGCTTGAACTACTAACCCAAACTAACCAAACCTATTCAAATTGATTATAACGTATCGGAACAGATTCAAATAATTAAAATAAAATGAGACTAAATGAAACTAACCCAAAGTTGTTGACGAATAACACAAACTAACCAAATCTACTAAAATTGATTTTAATGTATTCTGAAAAGCTTGAAATGACTGAAATAAATTGAGAATAAGTGTAGCTAACCGAGAGTTGATTGTACTACTAACCCAAACTAACCAAATCTATCAAAATTGATTATAACGTATCGGATGACTAAAAGAATTTAAGACTAAGTGAAACTAACCGAAAGTTTATTGGAAAACTAACTTAAACTAACCAAATCTATTAAAATTGATTATAATGTATCGGAACCGCTTTAAATGACTAAAATAAGTTAAGAATAAGTGAACTAACGGAAAGTTGGTTCGACCACTAGCCCAAACTAACCAAATCTACTAAAACTGATTATAACGTGTTGGAACCGGTTCAAATGACTAAGGTATAAGTTAAAACTAAGTGAAACTAACGGAAACTTGATTCGACAATTAACCAAAACTAACAAAATCTAATAAAATGATTATAACGTATCGTAACGGGTTCAAATGACTAAAATAAGTTGATACTAATTGAAACTAACCCAAAATAGATTGGAGGACTAATCCAAGCTAACCAAATCTATTAAAATTATTTATAACGTATCGGAACCGCATTAAATATCTAAAAAGGGTTGGGAATAAGTGAAACTAAACGAAAGTTGAATCGACAACTAACCCAAACTAACCAACTCTATTAAAGTTGATTATAACGCATCGGAATCGGTTCAACTGATTGAAATAGTTAAGACTAAGTGAAACAAACCAAAAGTTAAATCGAGGACTAACCTAAACTAACCAAATCTACTAAAATTGATTATAATGTATCGGAAACGCGTTAAATGACTCAAATAATTTGAGAATAAGTGAAACTAACCGAAAGTTGGATCGACGACTAACCCAAACTAACCAAATCTACTAATATTGATTATAACATATTAGAACCGCTTTAAATGATTGAAATAAGTTGAGAAAAAGTGAAACTATCTGAAAGTTGAATCGACGACAAGACCAAAGTAACCAAATCTACTTAAATTGATTATAAAGTATCTGAACCGGTTCTAATGACTAAAATAAGTTGAAACTAAGTGAAACTAACCAAAAGTTGATTGAACGACTAACCGGATTAGGTTGGTTAGTTCGGGTTAATCGTCGATTCAACTTTCGGTTAGTTTCACTTAGTCTCAACATATTTCAAATATTTGAACCGGTTCTAAGACGTTATAATCAATTTTAATAGATGCTATTAGTTGGGTTAGTCACCAAATCAACTTTGGGTTAGTTTCTCTTAGCCTTAACTTATTTTAGATATTTGAACCGGTTCCGATACGTTATAATGATTTTATTACATTTGGTTAGTTTGGGTTAGTCGTCGATTGAACTTTCGGCTAGTTTCACATAGTCTCAACTTATTTTAATCATTTGAACCGGTTTCGTTACGTTATATTCAATTTTAAGAGATTTGGTTAGTTTGGGTTAGTAGTCCAATCAACTTATTCACTTATTCTCAACTTATTTTAGCCATTTGAAGCAGTTCCGATAGGTTATAATCAATTTTAATAGATTTGGTTAGTTTGGGTTAATGTTCAATTAACTTTCGGTTAGTTTCACTTATTCTCAACTTATTTTAGCCATTTGAAACGGTTACAATACCGACGTCATTATCGATTCTAATAGATGTGGTTAGTTTGGGTTAGTCGTCGATTCAACTTTCGCTTACTTTCACTTATTCTCAACTTATTTTAGTCATTTAAAGCGGTTCCGATACGTTATAATCAATTTCAATAGATTTGGTTAGTTTTGGTTAATCGTCGATTCAACTTTTGATTAGTTTCACTTTGTCTCAACTTATTTTAATCATTTGAATCGGTTCTGATACGTTATAATCAATTTCAATGGATTTGGTTAATTTGGGTTAGTCATCCAAACAACTTTCGTCTAGTTTCATTTAGTCTCAACTTATTTTAGTTATTTGAACCGGTTCCGATACCTTATAATCAATTTTAATAAATTTAGTTAGTTTGGGTTAGTCATCGAATTAACTTTGGATTAGTTTGGATTAGTCGTCCAAACAACTTTCGGCTAGTTTCACTTAGTCTCAACTTATTTTAGTTATTTGAACCGGTTCCGAGACGTTATAATCAATTTTAATAGATTTGGTTAGATTGGGTTAGTCGTCCAATCAACGTTCGGTTAGTTTCACTTAGTTTCAACTTATTTTAGTCATCTGAATCGATTTCGATGCATTATAATCAATTTTAATAGATTTGGATAGTTTGGGTTAGTCGTCGATTCAACTGTCGGTTGGTGTCAGTTATTCTCAACTTATGCTAGTCATATAAAGCGGTTCCGATACGTTATAATGATTTTATTACATTTGGTTAGTTTGGGTTAGTCGTCGATTGAACTCTCGGCTAGTTTCGCATAGTCTCAACTTATTTTAATCATTTGAACCGGTTCCGTTACGTTATATTCAATTTTAATAGATTTGGTTAGTTTGGGTTAGTAGTCCAATCAACTTTCGGTTAGCTTCACTTATTCTCAACTTATTTTAGCCATTTGAAGCAGTTCCGATACGTTATAATCAATTTTAATAGATTTGGTTAGTTTGGGTTAGTGTTCAATTGACTTTCGGTTAGTTTCACTTATTCTCAACTTATTTTAGCTATTGAGTTTGTCGTCGAATCAACTTTGGGTTAGTTTCACTGTGCCAAAAGATATTTAATATTTACAAAGCATTCCGTTATCGTTATATAATATGTACTTATAAAAAAAATCTGACACCTAGACGATTTTTCCGGTCTCGACCTTCACCTAATTTTATTAACATATCTATTCACTAATCCGACTATAGATTTCTCCTATTTGCCTTTGTATTTTTCATTGCTTCGTATATATTTCCACCGAAGTCCGAATAAAATATTAAAATAGAAATAAAATTAAGGATTTCCACAAATCCGACTCTGTTCTGAACACTCTGCCTACCTACGAACGACTGATTAAACTAAAACGCTCTACATGCTGCCAACAATCTGCGGATTTTCGGCGGCTGGCACAAAATATTTGGGGGAGTGGAGCTACTAGTTTACATATACTTTGTTATTATCTACCACTCTTTTTGTTCGAAGGTTTCACAAAATAACAAAACTATTTGGATCAGAAGCAATATTTTTATCTGTAGTTTTTTGATAATTATAGCATTATTTAAAGCTCTGATTAATTTCACATGTAGTTTTTTTTTTCAACTCATTAGCTTAAATAACAATAGTGATTTCGATATGAGTAAATCCTATATGATATGAGTCAGGTTACGCTTAGTTCGTGTAAAATGTTTCATTACTTTTATGAACAGATTGCATGTAATGTAAAATACCAGTTTTTTATAAAGCATGCTCCCCCCCCCCCCCCCCACCAGGGTCCAATACAGTATCAGTTTTAGGTTTTAGGCCAGGCCAAAGTTATACCATCTCATACAAAATCATAAATAAAAGATGGTGTTACTAGATCATTCTCACCTGGCTCGATCTGAAAGTGCATCAAGACTAGGATGGTATAGGTCCTCTCCAATAAAATGGTGGTCAAACCTAGATACTTAGGCTAGGTTAGGATTAGAAAGTGAGTGGGTACATATCAGATTCTTCCACCGCGACCTATGACAAAATAAGATTTGCCTACTTCGTTTTCTATTCATATGTTTACAATTTACAACTATGCTAATTCGGCTTAAATTATTTATTCTAATAAATTGTTGCAACAAATCAACTACTAAAACATTAACTATCAGATTCGAACTTTGGCAAATTTACATCATAGGATACCAAATTAAGAAAATACTTTACATATTTGGACAAATAAAACACATTTAGTAAAATTAATTTTTTATAACGCAGTTTCGTTATTACAATTTGTTTCCGTTGCCTCATGACTTAGTTTTTGTAAAGTGCAACAGAACTCCTCTTCATGTCGTTTTCCCTCCATCTCTAGCGTTCTTCGCTACATTATACTTTTGTTCGAAGGGTTCCGAAATGTGGAACCCATCTGTTAATCAAGTCTTGGTGATATCGTATTCGTTGGCCTTGCTTGTAGGTGAAGCTTGTCACACTGGAGATCCATTTAGGCTTCCTGAATTCTCTTTTTCACAAAAAAATCATGATATCATATCCTTTTTAACCAGTCTTGGCGTATTTTAACGATTAAATATCAGATTGCTTCGATGAATTTTCTTCGCACGTCACTCCTGGAAATTCAACTGCCAACAAATTTGACAACCTAGTACCTTTTATATCTGAAGCTTTTTTCTGTCTACCCTTAGGTAGGCTGCTTTCTAAATTTTGGGCATTGGAGTCGAATGCATTAAAGATGGCCCTGACTTGAAACCAGAAAATGTGATAACTCTCATACAAACTGAAAATACTAATATTATACAAAATCCTTTATTACTAGATAGATCGACTACAGAAAATCTAAATTAGCAAGCCACGTATGAAGTATTTAGGAAATTAAAAAGAAAAGCGTCCCTCAAAGCCTCAAAATCGCAGTAGTCGCAAAACGTCAAGTAGTGTAAATGGAACATTAATGAGCCTATAACAAAGGCAGATACAATTAGAAAAAAATCACAGCCCTTTACAAAGATGCAACCGGGGGCCGACATTCAAAATGCTGAAGCAGAATATAACGCTTATTAAACATGAGATCTGAGAAAACTCATAATTGTATTGAAAGTAATAGTTGATATAAGTTTGGGTTAGATCAGATTAGATTACGTAGGTTTAGGTTTACCAAATATGCCACATAAATGCAAATTACTTCAAGTGTCTTTGTTTTTTACAATTTATAACTTTAAGTGTGGTTGTAAAAAGCAAAGTAACACTTGCATTCGATTCGTCTCTCATTCCCCGATCTAACGATATGCAACACGACTAGTCTGTCGTGAGAAACTCAAAGTCACCCTCACACACCCCTAACACAACTTATTGTAAAAAATTATTTTTGGCAGATTATGTAAGTTTAGATTACCAAAATATTCCACTTAAATACATATTACTTCAAGTTTCGTTCATTTTTACAGTTTATAACATTAGGGGTGGTCGTAAAACCAAAAAAAAAATTCATTCGATTATCCTCGATCTAACGCGGTTAGTTTCACTTAGTATAAACTTATTTTAACCATTTGAGTGAATTGCTATAATTTATACTCAATTTTAACAGATTTGGTTAGTTCTGGTTAGTTGTCGAATCAACTTTCGGTTTGTTTCTTATTCTCAACCTAATTTAGTCATTTGAGTCGGCCCCGATACGTTATAAACAATTTTAATAGATTTGGTTAGTTCCGATTAGTCGTGTAAATCAACTTTCGGTTAGTTGAACTTAGTCGCTAATTATTTTACTTAGTTGAGCCGGTTTCGATACGTTATACCTAATTTTAATAGATTTGATTAATTTTGGTTAGTCGTTCAATCAACTTTCGGTTAATTCCAGTTAGTTTTAATTTATTTTAGTCTTTTAAACCGGTTCCGGTACGTTATAACCCATTTTAATGTTTTTGGTTAATTTTAGTTAGTCGCCAAAATTCGGTTAATTTGGGTTCGATTTAACTTACTTTAATTTGCTAAACTGTTCCGATACGCGTTGTCTGTTGTTTTGTACTCTTGCTTTATATTTTGTACTCTAACGCTAGCTTTGTCTAAAAATTGTGAAATTTTTTGACAATAAAGCATTATTATTATTATTATTATTATTATTTCGGTTAGTTTTAACTTACTTAATATTTTAAATCTGTTTCGATACGTCTTAGCCCTTTTTGGTGATTTTATTTATATATTTATTTATTTATTTACCTTTCAACGTAACTAACAATTTTGGTTAGTCGTTCAATCAACTCTCGGTAAGTTTCAGTTTGTTCTAATTTATTTTAGTTATTTGAACTGGATCCGATACGTTCTAACCAATTTTGATGTTTTTGGTTAGTTTTAATTGTTCGCCGAAGTTCGGTAGTAGTAGTAGCACGGTATAAATAAGTATATACAGTAGGTTCACTCGAGACAAATTTCCAATTTCGCCGACAGTTTCAAAGCGAATCCGGATCAATCTCGTTCGCGGCCAGTGGTGGCTACACTACGAGGGAGAATTGAGGGTCAGCGTGCAAACGCCTTGATATTCTGTACTGTTGGGCCGCGTTGAATTAAATAATTATTAAAATCGCTACAATGGCGAGATAATGTAGTGCGGATAATTGCATTATAAAAGTGGGTGAAGGATTATAATTTTTTAGATGCCCCAAAGACCCTATCAGGTTAGATTTATAATAATTTTTTAATAATATGCAGTTTTTCAATTACAGGATAATCGGTTTATATATGTCTTTATTAAAATTCTGTTATTTACCGAAATTTGTATAAAGATAATAGTGGGAAAAGAAAACAAGTACGGCAAAAATAAAATGCCCGTCACCACTAGCGTGAGCAAAAATCCGTTTATGTTTTAATAATTGCGAATTTTTCACATGACATTTTGTGTTTTTAAAGCAACTCTTTTATTTTAATATTGAAAATGTTTCTTTTATCCTAGTAGGTATAGGGCCTCAAATCGTAAAAAAGTGCATGCTACATTTGACACATGACATTATACGCGTGAGAGATCGTGTTAGTTTAATTACTTAAACTTAAATTTGATTTATAAGGTATCGGAATCGATTAAAATGACTAAAATAAATTGGAACTAACTGAAACTAACCGAAAGTTGATTGAATGACTAACCAAAACTCGCCAAATTTAACCAACGTACCGGTACAGGCTACAAAAATTAAATTAAGTTAAAACTAACCAAAACTAACGGAATTTTAACGACTAACCAAAACTAACCAAATTAAATTTGATTATAACATATCGGAACCGATTCAAATGACTAAAATAAATTGGAACTAACTAAAAGTAACCGAAAGTTTATTGAAAAACTAACCAAAACTAACTAAAAGCACCAAAAAGGGCTAAAACGTATCGGAACAGATTAAAAATATTAAAGTAAGTTGAAACTAACCCAATGAACCGAATTTTGGCGACTAACCAAAAACATTAAAATTTAATATAAAGTATCGGAATCGGTTCAAATGACTAATATAAATTGAACCTAACTGTAATTAACAGAAAGTTGATTGCACGACTAGTTAGTTGAAACTAACCCAAATTAACCTAAGTTTGGCTACTGACATAATTTAAAAAGCACATTTAAATTGGTTATAATGTATCGGAACCGCTTCAAATGAGTAAAATAAATTGGAGCTAACTGAAAGTAACCGAAAGCTGATTGAATGACTAACCAAAAGTAACTAAAAGCACAGCAATCGGCTAAAACATATCGTAATAGATTAAAAGTAATGGAGTAAGATAAAATTAACTCAAATTAACCGAATTTTGGCGACTACCCTAAACTAACCAAAAACAGTAAAATTGGTAATAGCGTATTGGAACCGGTTCAAATGATTATAATAAATTGAAGCTAATTGAAATTAACCGACGGTTGATTGAACGACTAAACAAACTAACCAAAAATAAACAAAAAAACAAAAACATAAATCAAAACAGATTAAAAATATTAAAGTAAGTTGACTCACTTAAATTAGCCGAGTTCCGGCGACTAACTAAAATTAACCAAAAACATTAAAATTATTTATACCCGTAACGTATTGGAACCGGTTCAAATTCTAAAATAAATAAAAAGCAACTAAAACTAACAGAAAGCTGATTGAATGACTAATTAAAACTAATCAAAAGTAACCAAAAGCACTAAAACGTATCGAAATAGGTTACAAAAATTAGAGTAAGTTAAAACTAACCAAAACGAGCAGAGCTTTGGCGACTAACCAAAAGTAACGAAAAACACTAAATTTGATTATAACGTATCGGAATCAGTTCAAATGACTATAATAAATTGGATCTAACTTAGACTAACCGAAAGTTAATTAAACTGTTAACCAAAACTAACTAAAAGTAACCAAAAGCGCAAAAACGGGCTAAAACAAATCTGAACAGGTTAGAAATATTATCTACAGCAACGTCATGGCTAGTTATATATTAATAGATTTTCCTATCTACTAATTTTTTAGGTCTTCATATCCGCACCTTTTTTTATTTTTTTTATAATTATGTTGAAAAAAATCATGTTAAAAATGCATTTCTTTAATTTCAGTTAGTTTTAATTTATTTTAGTCACTTGAACCGACTCCGATACGGTACAATCAAATTTAATGTTTTCGGTTAGTTTTGGTTAGACGCCAAAATTCGGTCCATTTAAGTTAATTTCAACTTACTTTAATATTTTTAATTTGCCCGATACGGTTTAGCCCTTTTTGGTGCTTTTGGCTAGATGTTCATTCAACTTTCGGTTAGTTTCAGTTAGTTTCAATTTATTTTAGTAATTTGAACCGGATCCGATACGTTATAACCAATTTTAATGTATTCGGTTAGTTTTGGTTAACTTACTTTATTTTTTTTAATCTGTTTCGATACATTTTAGTTCTTTTTGGTGCTTTTGATTACTTTTGGTTGGTTTGGGTTAGTAGTTCATCACGCATATTTATGACATCATATGTGGCAAATGTAGCATGCACTTCTTCTTAATTTGATGCCCTATAGCAGGAAAACAGAAACATTTTCAATGTTAAAAGTACTATATACGGCAGACGTAGCGCGATGAGAGATATTCTCACAAATGCAGCCAATAATTTGAGAAATGCACCTGGTTAATTGGCCATTTTAAAGAGGACGCCAAATAAGTCAGCTAAAATGGAGGACATCTCCGCTCGCAAAGCCATCTCCGAAAACTGACGATTTCACAGAAAATGTGAGAGAAATACTCGTAGCGCGAGTAATGAAGTTTTTAGACCTTAAAGAAGCTGTAAATTTAGTTTACTAGCTTAATATGTCCTTTTTTATATTTAAATTCCCACAATATTTGTCAGGTACTTTGAACCTTCTGCTTTATACATGTTTTAATAGATAAATCAAGTTAGAAACTGTCAAATAAATTATTTTAATTATTGGTATTACCTTTATTTATAATGTTTTTGAATTTAGTATACGTTACTATTTTGTATAACTTTATTACATAGTTTTATTCAATTGAATCACGTATTCTGCAATTACCTTAATCGCTCTTTGAAATATCGTGTATCAAATAATAACCGAGGAAAAAAATTTGCTCAGCTATCAGCTAATACTTTTTGAATCTTCCCTCACAGACTGCTCGCTGCTGCAGGTAGAGTAAAAACTAATTTTTTACCGTGCTGCGGCTTTTGGGTCTGATCCAAAAACATGAAACGATTTTTGCTGAGTGAATCTACTCGATATTATTTGTACTCTGGTAGTAGTAGTAGTAGTAGTAGTAAGGGTGAGGGGCCGAAGCCCGGTAAGTAGGCCTATAAGCAATACCTCCTACCAACTGAGGTATTGCTATAAGTCCCTTTTCACCATCCCCGATCCGCCCTCCCCTACCTGGCTACTTCCAACACCCGGCCCACACTGAAACGGCCCGTCACCTTGATAAAAGTTCGGTTACTTTGAATTAGTTTCACTTACTTTTATTTTTTTTAATCCGTTCCGATACATTTTAACCCTTCTTGGTGCTTTTGGTTAGTTTGCGTTAGTCGTTCAGTTTCAGTTAGATTTAATTTATTTATGTCATTTGAACCGATTCCGTCCACATAAACAAACTAACACGATCTCTCACGCGTCTGGCGGCATGTGTAGCAAATGTAGCATGTACTTTTTCGTGATTTGATACGCCATAATAGAAAAACAGAAACATTTTCAATGTTGAAATATCGTACTTTTCATATTTGCGTATAGAGATAAGAAATTCAAATCAAATCATTTATCCTGAAATTTTATTTACCGCTTACAAAACTTAAAATAAAATAGAAATCATCATCGGTACAACGAAATGCGTATCGCAACACGCGTAGCGCGTACCGCGTAGCATATCACACGCGCCAAGAACGCGTTACAGTTTTCCCGCGACTTAGGAAAATAAATAAATAAAAGCTGGGGAACCGTCAAAAAGCGCACCTACCTGAAGGTCACGTGACTAGAGGTAACAAAATACTGCTCAATTTGAAATGGCAATTCAGTCGTTGGAAGAAACGCCGGTGTTTGCAAGTAGATGTAAAAAACGTTGTTTTTGTTGATACTGAAAATTCGTCCGACCTTATACACAAACATTTTATCGGCATGTCGGCATTGTTTTAAATATTTTGGTACACAGTGGTTGAAATTTTAATTATTTAACTACACACAATATTTTATTTTATTTTTTTTGTGTCGCGTTTTGTGAAACTGGACATTATTTGAAATGGTTTTTAAGAAAGATAACCAGAGGATAATTTCTGAGTAAGTTAATAAATAATTTGCCCACTGGTTCATTCGAAATTTAAATTTACCCCGTCCGTGCCAGAAACACACTGGATCTCATTACCATCGATTTTTTATCAAATACCACATGCGTAATGATAATCTTTTAGGGCATAGATATCTTCATATTTTTGAATGTGTCTATTTTTTTCATATTTTGTTTTTATTAGAATAAGAGCCATAATACTTTTCTTTGAAAATATATGTACCAAGGATCGGTGCTTTCTGTTCTGATTACCTCAATTATTAACATTAACAGTAGGCTACAATAATCCATATTTTAAATAAATTTAGATAATTTCAAGTCACAGGGTTAGGTATATGTATTTCAAACACTGGTTATATTCGTAGACTATTAAATGATTTTTTTAAAGTAATCTAGTCAACAGCAATTATTTAAATATAACACACATGTTACTAACCTAGATACATTTACCTTCCCAAGTTTTTAAGGTTATGGTCCACCCTTAAGTTGAATTGCGGTTTATCGATGAAAACCATAACCTTATATAAAACATCTATTTCTTTCAAAAGGCAAACAATTTTCTTTAAAAGAGCTGCTATTCAATCTGGATATCTTTTTCACTGGGAAAACCAAAGTTTTCTCTTCTGCCATTTCCTATTTATCTATTATAATAAACTACAAATGGAGAAAACAGTTTTTGTTTTCACCCTGAAATGCCACTGCCAAAAATTGCAAATAATTCACTTTGGTAAGCCTTTTTACTTCGGATTCAATTTGAGAATCATAATTGCAAATTTTTTGATTTTATGTTTGAGATATTTTATAATTTGCCTTAAATAATTTACTCAAATTAACATTTCTTAACAAATTGAAAACGTTTAACTAATAAGTACAAATATTATTACATTCAATAAAAAATAATTATTTAAAGTTCCTTTTTTTATACAAATATTAAAGTTTACAAGATTTAATTGTTAAGTAAAAATAATTAATAAAAGTACTTTGATGAAAAATTAAAATATTTGAGGCTGTCAATTTGTATGATAGTTAAATAAATTTTTACCTTGATAAATTATGTCTCAACTAAGGATCTTAAGGGCATTACATAAGTTAAATAAATATATTTTTTAAAATGACACAAACATAGTTTATTTTAACTGCCTATCATTGAAATTATTAATTTTATGCATGTTTTGAGAAAAATATGTC
Organism: Pissodes strobi; assembly: GCA_016904865.1. NCBI lineage: Eukaryota > Metazoa > Arthropoda > Insecta > Coleoptera > Curculionidae > Pissodes > Pissodes strobi. The sequence continues at coordinate 4,404 of JAEQML010064793.1, read as the reverse complement.
CTATATATTTTTTTCTAATGAACATAATATCCGTGTAAAGTAAAAAGAAGCTGATATTTTTCTGAAACAATTTTATTCTATTTGAAAAAATTATAATTCATTAGGGTATTATGTTGTTATGAAAGACATATTTGACCTACTTAAGATTGAATGAGAAGTAAAATGATATACTAATCTGCAAAGTTTTACTAAACTTAAACATAAAAGAAGAAAGTGCTTTGCATTTCAAGGAAATGTTATTAAATAATAAAATAGGTACCTTATACATTTTTAGCAATACCGAAATTTCGACATAGAGGAATTTGAAATTTTTCCGCTTTAATATTGTTTTGAGGAAAGGTGTCAATACTTAATATTAATACTGAGATGGAATATTGCTTATGAGACTTAAAACTTTTATTAGGTTTGTTCTTGCGTTATCACTAGTAGGTAATTAAAATACTATCTTCATTTTTTCCAAAACTAGAATAGTTGCAAAGCATACTAAAGCATTTAATATAAGTAAATATTTATGTAGTTGTTTGTTCTTACATTTGAAGAACAAAAAACTACAGAAATGTTTACTTATGATATGGGAACATGCACTAAAATTTTCAATTCAATTTAATATATTTTTAGATTCAGTTTTAGAGACTATTAGTTTAAAGTTTTAAAGTATAAGATATAGATATGAAATATGGTAATTCGTCCAAATGTGAAATTCAAAAATCAGATCAACGGAATAACTTGAATACTAGAAATGCACAAGCACACATAATATTGAATATCTACGAGACTGACGAAAAATTAGTTTTAATAATAGTATATTTATTATTTAATGAGCGTATAATGTAGGCCATAATAAAAGTGAATGACTATAACATGAGCCGCTCGCGACGAGTGTTATAATCATAATCATTAGCGTGTACTATGGTTCATTATACATGAGTCAAATTCTATACTTTATCTACGATCATTCAAACACAAAATACTTAACTACACACACTACTTAACACTAAATTTTAATATCCTACGTAAAGCGAGTCGTCAACACATACACATCTATGTTGACATTTCTCGTTTCCATAGTTGTGGCTCTTGGATTGCCTATTACGAATTCTTAATTAAGCTTGTTCTTTTATTAGAATTGCACTAGTTATATTATGCATAGCATAGCATAATGCTCTTACGATTATAAGTCGTCAATATGTGTCTCTTATTCAATGGTGATAGATAAATACTGTAATTACCTCGTTACTGTATGTTTGTCGAAATAAAGTACGTTAAATCATATCTGACTTCGAGTGGCCAGGATATTAGTCTAATTCACTCTTGCCAAAACTGGTATTAATTATTTAAAGGCCCTGACCCTGGTTCTGTTTGGTAAAGACCTGTGTTAGGTTTCTTTTTGTTTTAAGCTTTTGAAAGGTATGCATTTTTCGAAAATTGTATCAGATATTAATTCTTACTTTACCTATCTATAATATTATAAAATCAGTCAACTTTTGCATAGCCTATATCTTTAGTTCTACATAATTTAATATTTTAAATGTTTACCTTAGGAGAAATATTTGACGTATGCCGACTACTCTCAGTTTTTTGCAAGTAATAGATTCTTACCTTATCTACTAATTATATAAATAATCATTTCTATCAATTCTGCATTAAGGTATCTATTTCTTATTTTAAGTTTTAACCGACTGGAAAAGACCAGTATCTCTTTCCTTTATAGTGCCTATATATTTTATAAATGACAAAATTTTATCGGACCTTTCTTATCCCATGATATTATATTATTTCAATCACCTTAAAGAAATAGGTACAATTATAGTACTACACCGACTATAAACACTTATCTCACCACGATACGAATTTTTAAATAATCTAATTTCCTAGAAAAAAAGTATGTGCGTATGCGCCCAAGCAGTACATTTACGTCGACTTACTGACGTCATCAGCGACGGCTTAAGGACAAGACAGGACACCAAATATCGACACCGACACTAGGAACTACGAGTCATATCTGCACCAAGCATCTGTGGCAAGATATAAGCCTAGTTTAAACCATAGAGGAATATAAAAGTAAAGAGAGTATCCATTCCCTTGTAAAATATTGGCACACCGTTTAATGACAATTGACAATAATGACGTATGATGTTTACTTACACGACACTAAGGGCGGCTTACTGAACCAATGCTAATAATCTATGTTGACAAAACATGTTCCTGTTTTATCGACAGAAGAAAGGCGGCGGGCTATTCAAATGTTATTTTTATTTTAGTCGTATTCCATATAACTAGACGGTTTATGAATTTATCTGCAACAAACTATTACAGCGTTTTTCTTAGTCGAGATTAAAGCAAAGAGAGAACCCTGTAAATACATTAGTTTATCGCAGATAAATCCATAATGCGCCTGGTTGAATTAAATGCAAGTATACATTAAACTTTAGGCGTTGTTTGGACCGAAGAATAGTTTAGGGTGTAATAAAGAAAATATACACATTTTGCATTTTGTTACAAAGTTTATTAAAAAACATTCGGTAGTAAATGCAATCAAAATAACATAATAACATAAAAAAATCTCTTAACAGAACAAAATAGGTAAATAGTGTTGACGTATCACAATATATTTCTAATATTCAAAAGCTAATTAACTCGAATAGAACCAAAAATAAAATTTATCAGTTTTTAAATATTTTAAGAACAAAATTCACAAAAGAAAATAGCTGCTTACCAACGGCTGCTACTCGCACCACCAATACCTCCATCCACCATCGCCCCAGAACAATTTTAAATTAAAATAATAAATTGATTAAACCGGCTTTCTTTAATCAACAACCGTCAAACCGCCATTTGTGAATTCTCGACAGCATACTTTTAGCACAGCTTACTAGACAATTTATAGTAAGCTGTGCTTTTAGTTCCACTGACGCTAGCGCCTCCATGCGCGGCTGGAATTGCGCAGTGCGTCAAAACTCAATGTCAATTTTCCCATAAGAATAAAACACTCTCTTTATTTTTATATTCCTCTATGGTTTAAACGTTTGTTAACCATCGGTGTGTCACCTATAAATGCACCAGTTTTTACGTTGGTTTAACGTCGTATATGATGTTGACCATACCCAAACCTGAACTTTTGTGTATCCAAAATTGGACGTACACTACTTAAGAATTTTAATAATCGTTTGGTTCAGTTTGATTTTATATCCCAATATTTAAACTTTAACAAAATGTTTTGGAATTAATATGTATTAGTGGCGAATTGAATTTAGATAGTTTTTCACTAAGGGTTTTAGATGGATGGAAATTCTAAATGAAATCGAGGCTAATGTCAAATATTTTAATAATAATCTCGAAAACTAATCAACCCCTAACTTAATGAAATGATTTGTGTTCTTAGAAATCAATATGATTATATTTACTTATAAGCCGTTTTTTGTGATATCGTCCAGTTTCTAGTAACAAGATTGGTTTTCAATAATTTCCGAAATTCAATTTTTGTTTATCTATGTTGACAGATTATTTTAAAATAGTGTAACATCAATAAGGTGAACGAAGTGGAGTCTGTGCAACATAAATGTGGAAGGAGAATGGTATGAGTACGAGTATTTGAAACTTTATTTAACAAAAACATTAAAACTGGCATAAGACGAATTTGGAATAGAATACCAAATATTAGATTATGTTCTGTGAGAATTCAGTTTGTATATTCTAAAACAACTGGAATCGACCTACACAACGTCCAGTAAACGTTTAAAAAGGTTGAATGTTCCTAGGCAATGGCGATTTGACGTCCTCAATTTAACCGTAAGATTCACAAAAACGAATTTTACGACGACACAATGAAAAAATAATTCATCAGAACGATAAATATTTAGTCTATCCTGTTCTCAAAATTTCAGTGTATTAATGCAAATAAAAGAAACTGATCACATGCGCACAAACAGGCCGAAACCAAGTTCGTTAAGCCAGCGCCACACGGTGTATCAAACATTGGAACCAACGTTGGATACAATGTTGTAGCGAAGCTTGGACTCAAAATCAGCTACTATTATTTGGCAAATTGCGTCTGCCTGACACACGAGGCGAACGTTAGATCCAACATTGGATGCTAACATTCGGGACTACTTGTCGCCATTTTCACCTCCATTTGGTGCAGGTTTCAGTTCTGCTGGTTCAGTTTTGATGCTTTGAGCTGTGACCCTGACCTTTTTGAACTGCATCTTTTCTTTTTTTACACCATCTAAAAATAATAAAATTTTCTTTTTTACGTGTTTTTTTTCCTGTCCGACATACGTCCCCATATAGCACTGCAGCCTGTACAGGCTTATTGTGCTGAGCCTGTGTGGTTTTATGATAGCCACTTCAGTATTTTTGTGTCCTGTACTAGGCCGTACAGGTCTTTTACTGAGTGTTTAATTA
>JAEQML010064792.1:0-21690 GCA_016904865.1 Pissodes strobi | reverse complement strand
ATTGCACTCGACGCGCGTTTCGCTAACATGGTTAGCGAAACGCGCGTCGAGTGCAATAATTCTGTTTCGGTATTGTGGATAAAACTCCGTTTTAGTGTATTTGGACCATTGCACAGCTTATTTTTAATAGTCGGTTGAATTAAAGATGAATTTTCGCTTCAAAATCCATGACCAATTCGTCCGAAGCCACGGCTATCGTCCTAAAAAAAGTCAGGAAATTTCGAATTTTTAAACAATTTTGCCATATAAAATCATTTTTAAACGGATTTTATTGATTTTAGACGACAAAAAACCAGATGTTAAATTAAACAAACTGTCAAAAGTATTATTCAGATGCCCAGACGTTTGAAACAATATCGAGTTATGGCACTCTTCTAAAATTTGTAAAATTTGGTTATTGACTTTACCAAATCAAAGGATGCCGCCGCAAGATGACTTACTGGTAGTCAATAAGCTGTGTCCATAGGTTGATGTAGTTCCTAGTGGCATTAGATTTTCGTGTCGAATTTGTGCGGTGAATTAATCCACTCGGATTGAAGCTGCCATTAAGTATTATTAAAGAATCCTAACCAGTGATGTAAAATTAACGTAATTTATATTTTTGGTTAATTACGCTGGTAATTTACGAGTGTTAATTACCAAAATTAATTACCGTGGTAATAAATTTGTGTCGTAAATTATTGTGGTAAATAACCGTAATATATTTTTGGTAAATAACAATAAATTACCGTAATCTACCGTAAACTGCAAGTAAACTAATAGCGATTTCCATTCGTAAATTAATGTAAGTTGTATATATTACTGTCTTTTGGAAACCTCCAACTAGTTTACAAATAAAAATTGCTATTTTTCCAAAGAAGCATGTACATGTATAAAAACATATCTTGTCATAATCATGTAATTACCACTTGGGAATGAAATTACGGTGTGTGTAAGTATCGGTGCAGGACAAAGAGTTGTTTTATTTGTTTGTGAATAAAACATTGTTTTTTCCTTAAATATTATTTAATTTTAAAACGAAAGCAACACAGAACAAAATGAATGGCAATGAATGACAGCCGACAGTAAATCCCCGGTTCGGCTAATAACCGGCAGCCGGCAGTAAATCCCCGAACGCATACTGTTCATATTGCTGATAAACATGGTACAGGATCCCCTATAATGTCGCCCCCTTTTAACTTTTTTATTTTTAGTATCTCAAAAAAATTAAAAATATGTTTATATAGGTATTGATTTATGTATGAAGTTATACCTCTAGAATCAGTAGTTTCACAGCTATAAACAGTTGAAAATCGATACTTTGGCTACTATTCACCTTGGTAGCAAGAAGGCTATTACAAATGGAGTAAAATTAATTTCACGTTCCTATCTTAACTTTCCAAGAGCTATCTGATGGTGCTAACTAATGGTACCTGCAGAGGTACCAGATTTGGTACCCAGAGTATCTCCTGCCAATTCCTTTCAGTTCCTGAAAAGGAAGATAGGAATGTGAAATTCATTTTACTCCATCTCTAATGATCTTCTTGCTACCAACGTGAAAATTAGCCAAAGTACCGAGTTTTAACTGTTTATAGCTGTGAAACTACTAACTCTAGAGGTATAACATCATACATAAAATATGCTTAAAATTTTACAAGGAAATCCAATGAAAAAAAAAATAACTTTTTGTTTTTCCCTGTATACTGATCATTTTTCCAATATTTTTTACACACAGAAAAATAGTAGTTTTCCTAATCAGTGCGCAAAGTTATGTTTTCCCGCACGCGAAAGCAGTTAGAATATTAATGTTGTTAATAATAATAAATAGGTAGTTATAAGTTGTTGTTTTTGATGCCAATAAAAATTAAGAAAAAAATTTAGTTATTTCACTCGTAGAAAAACATTGTTCCTAACACGTACGCAAAGTAGTTTACCCCCACTTAAAGCTTATCTGAACTTTTATCAAGTGTGCAGGAAAGTGCTACTTTGCATATGCAAAAGTGTGCGCAAAGTAAATTCTTTGCGGTCCCTCGTAGAAAATAGTATATTATTTTATATGGAGGAAAAGTGATACTTTTCATGGCGCGCTCGTGTTTAACAGCCGAACGGAGTGAGGCTGGTAATAGAGAGCAAGCCATGAAAAGTAACTTTTCCTCCAAATAAAAAATGCTGTTTTTTCTTCAAATGTCGACAAATTAATGCAAAAACATCTCTTTTTAATAGTAATAACAATTATTATTATTAAAGATAAGTGGGTTCGCAAGGGGGCTTAGACCGGTGTCGGTGAATAGGCACAGGTTGTTGCTATGGTAATGTAACATAAAGCTGTCAGTGGACACTGTCAACAATAATTATTTTTTTAAAATTGCGACTGCGATTGCGTTTTAATCCCGTATTGATAAGCAGTTATTGGGTAAGTTCGATTAAATAATAACCAATTTGTTCCTAAATTAGTGATTTTTAAAAATGCAGTGCACAAATTGAGTGATAAATACAAACTTGCTATGTTGCTACGACAACACTTTTACCTCCGCCGGCGGAAAAGTGAAAAGTAAAGCTCCGGCGGAGGAAAAACGAAACTTCACGGCCGCCTACACAGTCGAGTAATGATGGATTTACTGACGTTTGAAGAAAAAAGTAATTTTCAGTATCTACATAACTATACTTTTAATTTTTTCGGGACACTTGAAATAAAAAAGTTAAAGAGGGGCGACATTATAGGGGATCACCCTGTACATTACAACAAAATACAGTAAATAACGTTAAATTACGGTAAATAACGTTAATTATTTAGCACGAGAATCAGTAAATTACGGTAATCAATTTCTGGTAATTTACGGTAAATTACAGTAAATTACCACGGTAATTTATCGGTAATTTACCAGTTCACATCACTGATCCTAACTAATATTATAAATGCGAATGTGTTTGTTTGTTTACTTCTTACGCTTTCACGCATAATTATTCAACCGATCATCATGAAATTTTGTACAGATATTTTCAAGAGTATAATAAAGGACATGGGACTTTTAGCTTTTACCCGTGGTTTCGCTAGCGTTCAATTCTACGGTTAGTTTTAATCCTATTTTCCACGCCTAAACTACTTATCATGAAATTTTATACAGTTATTTTCAGGAGTATAGTAAAGTTCATAGAAAACATTTAGCTTTTACCAGCGGCTTACTCGCATTGATTTTTACGGTTAATTTTATTCCTATTTTTATTTTCTTGAGGTTATATTTGTAAAAAGTTTATTTTCTTGATTTTGGTCATGCATTGTGTTAGTTTTGGTTAGTTTTTGTTCGTTGCGCCCCTTTAGAGAGCGAAGCGAGCGGAGGGCTATGCATGAAGTGTAATATTAGACATTCTAATGCAAACGTTATAAATGTAAAGATTAAGCAACGCACGTCAGGCGGTATCTGTGACTGGAATGTATTTTGCAGGCTGTCTGTAACCGTTAGTGTAAAACGTGGTCTTTCTAATGCCAAAATATAGGCAACCAATTCCAAATAGTAGTTGTCTATATTCATTCGTTACACCGCCTAAGGTGGCATTAGATTTTCATGTCGATGATGTCGATATAGGACATGTTTACACATCAGTGTCTCGAGTACTAGCAGACCCGCTCAGTTTTTTGAAATGTTTTAATGTTGATTAGCAAAATAAAGACACAGCATAACTTATCTCATTAAGTCTTGTTGAAGGAACCTGGGTATGTTGTATTACATATGAAATATTTGTCTTTGCATTATACGATAATTACTTAGGTCTGTAGGTAGCTATTTTTTACATATCTATGTATACTTCTTCCTTTAGATGCAAAATATGTTACTATTTATCTTTTTGATGTGTAAGCATCTTACGCGGCGCTATGAGGGTAAATCTCGGCTAATGGGACGGAAATGTAAGGACGGAATGTGTAAACCGATGTGACATTATAACCCGTGCGCATTGAGGAGCAAGCTCATTCAGGACGGCCGCGATTGCAACGACTCAAATGGCGTATCTAAAGAGCTAACCGCTAGGCCAGTATTAGATTTCCAATATATTATATTCGCAGTTTATTTGGATCCACAGCACAGCTTAATTTTAATAGACGGTTGTATTTAAAATTAATTTTCCCTTCAAAATCGACGACAAATTTGTCCTAAAAAGTCTGGAAATTTCGATTTTTTATACAATTTTGCCATTTAAAATCGTTTTTAAACGGATTTTGGACGATAAAAAAGCTTATTTTAAATTAAATGAACTGTCAAAAGTATTATTCAGATGCTCAGACGTTTAAAACAATATTGAGTAATGGCCCTCATCTAAAATTTGCAAAATTTGGTTATTGACTTTCCCAAATAAAAGGATGCCGCCCCAAGATAACTAGCTGGTAGTGAATAAGCTGTGTCCATAGGTTGATGTTATTCCTGGTGGCATTAGATTTTTGTGTCGAATTTGTGCAGTGAATTAATCCACTCCGATTGAAGCTGCCGCTAAGTATTATTAAAGAAACAGAACTAATATTATAAATGCGAATAACTAATATTATAAATGCGAATGAGTTTGTTTGTTTCTTACGTTTTCACGCATAAACTTTTCAACCGATTATCATGAAATTTTGTACAGATATTCTCAAGAGTATAGTAAAAAACATAGGACACTTTTAGCATTTACCCGCGGTTTCGCTAGCGTTCATTTTTACGGTTGGTTTTAATCCTATTTTCCACGCGTTAGCTACTTAACCGGTCATCATGAAATTTGTACAGCTATTTTCAAGAGCGGTTTCGCTCGCGTTAATTTTTACCGTTAGTTTTAATCCGATTTTTATTTTTTTGAGGTTTTATTTGCAAAAAGTTTTTTCTTGATATTGGGTATGCTTTGGGGTAGTTTTGGTTAGTTTTTGTCCGTTGCGCCCCTGTGGCGAGTGAAGCAAGGGGAGGGCTATGAGCGAAGTGTAATATTAGACATCTAGTGCAAACGTTACAAATGTAAACATTAAACAACGCCCGCCTGTTACGGGAATGTGGTTTGCAGGCTGTCTGTAACCGTCAGTGTAAAACGTCTTCTTTCTAACGCCATAATATAGACAACCAATTCCAAATAAGTGCCTGTCTATATTCAGGCGCCACGCGGCCTAAGGTGACATTAGAAGTTCATGTCGCTGATGTCGATATAGGATATGTTTACACATCAGTGTCTCCTGTGTCTCAAGTATTAGCAGACTCGCTCAATTTTTTTTATTTCTGTGTTAAAAAAATACTCTTTTTCACCTGCAGATTGTAATAATAGTTAGTGGTTTGCACAAAACACTTTAATAATGAGAAACACCAGTTGGTTTCAATTTTTCCAAAATATACGAGTATTGATTTTTCAATTTCAGCATTGATGACGGTTTACTTAAAAACGATTCATATTAAGAAGTGGACGCAATGATAACTTTTGATCAGGATATCATAAACTATCCGATACTAAAACCTTACTTAATTTCACCGCGATCCATTTGCCTGTCTTTCGTGCAGAGTAGTTTCTTTACTTTTTATCATCCGCTGGAGATCAAAGTTTTACAAATCTGAGAAACAAGGAAAAAATTGACAATAGCACGTTTTCAAGAAGTTTTGAGATTTTTATACGTACAAACAATTTCGCATAGTAACATAATTTATTTAACAGTATTGGTCCAATTTTGTATTTTAACGAAATATCCAAAATTTTGCCTTTTGGATATTTCTTATCCATATTTTTTAAAGTAATAGCGAATTATTAACTAGAGATCATATTTTAGAGAGTTGAGATATATGCCGGCTCTCTAAAAAAACCAATTTAACTATGAGTTTACGAGGTATTTTGTGCTGCTAAAATATTTCGTTTCCTTTTTTCGACAGAAGGAAAAAAGGCCGGGGGAATACATCTAAATTATTGATTACATTGGCTGCGTTTTTTGTCAAATCAAACACTATATATTTATAAAAACCTCTATTTTTAAAGTAAGCCTCCAGCTTGGAGTACTTTGTATTGTAGTTCCCTTAAAACCGAACCGTAATCCTCACGAAACTAAATACTACAATAGAGCTGCATTTAATATTGCTTAAACTAAAGTCCTATATACAATAATATCAAATCATCGCCAGATCAATAATAACTTTACAAATTTGCGACACCTAGAAGTAAATGCTATATTATCAACCCTGGAAACCGTCTACCACGCTATACGTCTAGAATAACGAAATATATCAACATTCATTCAAAACTGCGATGAGAAAGTAAGGAACCCCACTCATTACACACGAATTAAAAAATCTAAAATATCAACCTTGCTTGTAATACGTCACTGGAAATTTTTTGATTTAAATAGGAAAATTAAAGAATTAGGTATCCGTTGTCCGTTGCTTATGTAAATTATTTTATTATTGTTTTTATTGTACAAATAGCTAATAGATTCGGGTTTCAAAGTAATATTCTCAAAAGTATCCGTTGAAATAGCCTCATATTATTGGATAATTATTTGAAACGATTCCCCAATAATTAATTCTGGTACTATAAATACTATGTTTGGCAGGAAGAAACGTATTAGTGAGGGGTCAAGTAGTGTGTATGTTGCCGGTTTGTTGGTAAGTTGTTTTTTTAAGTACTAATACATTATTATTTGTAAAATGTCAAGGTAAGTTATTTTGCAAATTTTGTTATTGTTTGGTGTAATTCAAAGTCAATATAGCCATATTGTAAAGCGATTCGGTGGGACAATGTCGCCCATTTGCTTTTAGAAAGTCCATTGTTACGGAAAATCGCTGACTACCTCCGAGCTGCAGGATCTGGTACGACGTATCCGAACTTGAAGAATCATTTGAAGATAGTGGTTCTGAATATCAATTAGATTCAGAGGTTTCCAGCTGTGAAAGTTATCTGGAGCCTGATCGAAGAGGAAAAGAGGAAAACCAGAACATTTACAAAACGCAACCGAAAATGCGTGCCATCAGTCCGAAGCCGAATACGTCTAGAGAAGTGGATGATATCGATTCAGCGAGGAAGAAAAGTTTAAAGCCAATCCTCATACTGATAGCTACAAAGGTTTCATTTGAGTGGAACCATGTGAAGCTTTTCTACCGCGTATATCTTTGCCTGAAAACTGATTTTGTGTGATCCTTGTTGACGTGAATCGAAGTTCTTCTGTTATGGATATTTTTTACCCAATTTACCAATGAAAAGTTTCACATTTTGCATAAAAAAAAAACAGGAAAAAACAAGAGCAAATGGATTCCCATGAGGTGATGATATTAATCGGAATCCTAATTATTATCCCAGTACTGATCATCAAAACAGGGTATGGACAATGAAGCAATAAAGCTTGCAATGTTCAGGGATCGTCTTACGTTTATTAATTAGCAAAATATGATTTAATAATAATGAAAAAAATACATGAGGCTAACAAGATCGAAGACCTAGATGAGAGCAAGGCAAAGTTCAAAGGAAGGTCCAGCATGAGGCATAACTCTCAAATAGGCCACGTATACGATTTTGATATCTGTTGCGGAAAAGAGCGAACATTAGGAGAAAGGGTGGTACCTAAATAAATTAATAAGTACAGTAAAGGAAGCTCCGATAGTTTTTCACGTCAGTTAATTTGATGAATAATCTACTATTTGCTGCTGTGGAGCTGGAGACATGTACTACTACTTCCAAAAACATGACGAAATTTTTAAAAAGAAAACGTATGGGGACGGTACTCTAGCTCGTTTATGGATGGAAACCAAAGATGTTATTGCTCTGAATAACAGTCATCACAACGCGATGGCTGAAGTGGGTCATATCAGCAAGCAAATATTGCAGTAAAGTGAATATCTCTTGCCCTGAACTTATAAATAAAGTTCTAAAACGTCAATATGGGCGGTGTATATTTCTCAGATCAGGTAACTGCGCAGTTAGCTGATCTAAAAAATGGTTTGTGATACAGATAGAAAATCATTGAAAAGGTAGAAAAAGGTTTTTACAAACTACTTACAGTCAAAGTAAATGCTTGGACCATGTATCACATCACACCAAGGTTCCATTTTGAACATTTTTAATTGACCTTGCAGAAAGCCTAATTGCTGTTGAAAGACAAGGTGCTAAGGTGCTTCGAAAAGTGTCATATTATGGTCGTTTGTCAATGTCTTCCGCACACTTCTTGTCATAGGTGATAATTTACCGATGCAAACTTAAACTAGAGCGAGATGCTGATCGCATATATGAGAAACGCACAGAAACAATTTGTAGTGTTTGTTCTATCCCTTTGCGTCAAAAATATTTCACACTCTACCATACTTAGTTACCAGTAGCTTATTTTGTATCATTTTGATGTGTTCTTCATTAAATAAATGTTGATTTCACACGTTCGCTGCCGATGACGCACATATGCGTCATAACGGTGTTTCCCTGCCGTCCGACGATGCCACAGTGCGTCAAGCGCGAGTTTGATTTACAAATATCAATCCTTTATCGGCTTTCGTTGTGGGTACATCATTTTGCGTCGGCTTATTGCGATCGTACTGCCACGTGTCCCTGCACAAACTGATTTCAAATAACTAAGAAACAAATCTAGATATGGATAGTGAAATTCCAACCAACCAAACCTGCGTTGACGCACTATGGCGCCGTCGGCCGTTAGGGAAAAACCGTTATGCGTCATCGGCAGCGAACGCGTTCACTATCATTTACCTTTTACTTTGTACCACTAAAATATGCCATGATCCACTTAAGTAGACAAGTGGGACATATATGACCTAACTCATTTTTGAAAATCCTTATGGTTATATCTACACACATCGGCATAATAATTAGGGGAACGGGCAAAATTTACACTAAGTTTGACTTCAATTTTCTCTTGAACCCTTTACTCGATTTTGACTTTTTTTTGTTAAATTGTAGCTTGGTTCCTTAAGAATACGCTAGATATAATGCTGATTTTAAACAATTGGTCCTAATGTCATATACATGGCTAAAAAGAAAGTAATGTTTTTTGTCAATTTTTGGGACACTCTGTAGAGTGAACGAATGAAATTCGATATCATTCGATAATGCCAAATCAAATAATTGATTGACATTATGTTTCATTCCTGATAATGTTACCGTTATCTATACAGAGATAAATAAACAGGCTCCAATTTATGCACTAAAGCACAAATTTGACCAGTCCTAAGCCTGGATCAAGTGTAAAGGAAGGTCTTTGAAAATAACATTTCACAAAATGGAAAACATAGAAGGGACTTTTATTTATCCCTGTATAAGTAACAATAACACTGTCAGGAATGAAACTTAATGCCATAAAAATTTTTAGATTTAATGGTCTCTATAACATATTAAAGATTAACGAAAATTCATTGACCCTTAAAAAGTAGGCCAATGCACTATTTTTAACAAAACCCTGTAGCATCCTTAATATTCGAGGTATCAGAGTAAATAAAATAAGAAAATGTTCAGAAAGGATCAATCTTTAATTTGGCATTATCGAATGATATTGAATTTCATTCGTTCACTCTACAGAGTGTCCCAAAAATTGACAAAAAACATTACTTTCTTTTTAGCCCTGTATATGACATTAGGACCAATTTTTTAAAAGCAGCAATACCTCTAACGAATTCTGAAAGAACCAGGCTACAATCTAACAAAAAAAAGTCAAAATCGAATGAAGGATTCAAGAGAAAGTTGAAGTCAAATTTAGTGTAAATTTTGCCGGCTCTCCTAATTATGCCGGTGTGTGTATTTTGTAATATTTTTCTGTTTTATTATGCCAATATTTAGTACTTTAAATTGAACAAAAATACCTAAATTCTTTAACAAAGTCTTTTTTTTAACCGTTTTAACGCTGAGACAAATTTAATATATACCATTAGGCTCCAAAGGATTGAAAAGTTGTTTTTAATAAAGCTTTACTAATTGAGGTGAATAGGGCTTAGCGAATTGATGGGGGAGATACATTATTATATCATCCTGTCCATTTTACCTTAACGAGATGGCTTCGAATAATTCTTGATATATTTCGTTATGCTAAAGGAATTACTCATTGCCTGTTTCAAGCCATAACCCAAAATTTATTTCGCTTCGATTATTATTTTTTTAAATATATTTTTGGCTTATAACATATAAATAATGTAAATAAACATGTTACACGGTTTTACAAATTAAATTAAATGGTATGAATACAAGTATTTTCAAATTGGTTATAATTTAAATTTGTATACACTATATGAACCTCAAACTAACAAACATTTTCTTTATAGGTAATGATATTATTTTCAGCATGAATTTTTAATTGAGTTATGTCTTTTGGTATTAATACACGCCTTAAATCGGTGAATCCCAATGAAATAGTAATAAATTCATGTAACTACAAGATGTATTATATTATGAATTTGTTTGGAAAGTATTGCAAGAATATCTACGGGTGAGAGTGCATTATTAATCAAATAGTCTTGTCATCATGAATTTATATTAAAAAAAATATATATAAAGCTGTTTAACTATTTATCAATTAAAACTACAAATATAGATGATAATAATTATTAAGCTTCAATCTTTACAATGGTACCAGCTGTAATGTTTTGTATTTGTTTGCTAGTGAAACTTACTACTAGCTTTCTTTCGCCAATTTTTTTAGCGGTAAACGTATGTGTAAATATATCTTCTTCTTGGGGATTAATATTGCCATGCTTCACACTTTTTGGCTTTTGTAAACCTGGACCTTCAACTGTGTAAACACAATTTGTCAGTGGAATGTCCAGAGGATTTTTGAACCTGAAATTTTAATATAAATTATTTTATTTACCCAATTTTAACAACAAGTTAACCTTTAGAGAATAAAGGTCATACCATTAATTAAGATTACGTGTTGTTTCCGGAACTCAAAAATTGTTTGGTGAAGTTCATGTTTAATTGAGAACGATAATTTTTGTCCAGTTAAACGTATAATTTTTTTACAACCAACTATCGATAAAAGTGACTTTAATAGCGTATTGGGTCTTGCTTTCCCATATGAATGAAGCATATTTGACTAATAAAATAAATAAATAAATAAAATTGTTCTTTTATCAATAAACTTTTAAGCCGATCAAAAATATTTGTATTTTGAATATGGTCAAAATGCACTAGGTACTTTAAGGAAATAAAGAGTTTTTCAATAAGAATAATATGATTTTAAAATTAAACAAAATTAAAATTATTTCAGATGCAATTTTAAACTATCTTAAAGTACAATCGATAACATTTATGTTTTGAATACCTAACATATCGTTTAAATGTCCACCTCGACTTCGTCTATACGAGCGAATTCGACGAACCCAATTTTCTATGACTTTGTGCAATAATTAGGGCGTGATCTGACGAATGCAGCGTACAATGTTCAATCTTAATGTATCAAGTGTTTGGGGTCTATTTGCATCTCAGTTTGCATAAAAGTTAGATTTCAAATAGACCCACAAAAAGTGATCTAAAGAAGTTAAATCACGGCTCCTTGAAGGCCAGTGAACAGCTGCATTCCTTGAAAGTATTCTTTCGTCAATCTTTTCATGCAATACACTGTAACTGCATCTCCTACCTCATTTTGAAAAAAAAATGATGATGCCATCATGCCATAAATTCTTGGGTCAAAAAAATCAAAACAATCTTATACGGGTGTAAATTCAAATCTTATCGCAAAATCCGCCATGTTGTGTTTTTATGCCCTAAGTCTTGAGCACCACGAGAAATTGATAAATTTGGATCCTCAGCAATACTACCTCTTATAGCAGCAATATTCTCAACAGTTCTGGCATTTCGACGTCTTACTGGTGTTTTTACATCGTGAAGAGTAAAATTATTTCCAAATTTCTCAACCATGAGACGAATGAATAACTAATTTTTTGTTATTTTTTTTTTAAATTGTTATTTTTGATAGCGTTAGTTTTTGAAGAATCGTGCATCATGGTCACTGCCATGAATTAATAAAACTCGTCTTGAGACAATATTTCAAGATAAACATTCATCATGAGGTAACCCAAAGAACAGGCATTGCGTTAAAACAGAATAAGAAGTATAAATACCAAATTATTTTCATTTCGTTATGAATAATAGTATATTATATACCGCGGGACTGAAGTAGTACTATTAATCCTGAAGGTAAAGTTTATAATTTACCTGAGGGATTAGACAACTACTTCAGTCGCAAGGTATATACGATACTTTTCGTACTTCCGAAATTGAAACGTATACATAATATAAAAAAGCACATAGAAACTTTAACAGAAACCTAATTATTAAACATGAAGAAAGGCGCACGCCAGTGCGGCCGCGTTTTTTCGAGAAGTCACTGCTTGATAAGTTACCGTAGTACTTTGCGTTGTGACAAGAATAATTTTGAAACATTGTCATTACTAGTGTCAAAACCTCAATCATGAGTGAAGAAGGTGTTTCTGATATTGATAAAAGGGCAGCCGAAGTAGGTGAGGAATTGTTACCAGCGAAATAAAAAAAAATATGAGCAGCAGTACGATGCGTTTAAGAAGTGGTGCCGCCTAAATAATGTGGAACAAACTACTGAAAATGCCTTCCGGGATTTCTGACAATATTTAATTCCGGAAGGACAAAAAGTGACACTTTAGTCCCTGTCACAAGGTAGTGAAGATATTATTTAGCTGGCCATACACCATGCAGTTTACCGGAAGGCGGACCTTTCGATTTGCAAATCGGAAGGCAAACTGTATCGTTAGTGGTCATAGTGGCCAAAAGGCCGGGCCTGAACTCTCAGCCTCCCAAAAAACAGTCAGGGCTTGATTATTTACCTTCCGGCTAGGTTTTTTGCTTGCAAGTCGAAACGTGTATTGTGAAGATATGGGTACAGGCCGAGAGTGTTCAGGTTCCGGTCGTAATTCGTTTATTAGGTGCATATATGAATTCACTTGTCGATTTATTAACCTCTGTTTTACCCACTTCGAACGTTTTCGCTTTATTTTTTGCTGTTTTTTAGATAATAAAGCAACTCCTATTAACATAAAATCATTTTCCTAGATCTTGTCTATAACTTTTCGCTTCGCACCACACTAAAAACTGAACAAAACCCTCCGAATAAAACGTAACGTCTATGCCTTAGCCGAGAATACAGGCTTGCTTCGGGTTTGCGAATCGGAAGTCCTGCCTTCCGGTAAACTGCATCGTGTATGGCGGCCATTTCAGTCCCGGAAGTACCAAAATTTATTGTTTCTTTATATAATTAGTATTACTCTCAAGTAGACCGGCACGACGCGACGCGACGGCTAGCGACACCCTATAAGCAATCTGCAATCAATTCTCTAATCAATTATCAATTAAACGTAAATTGGTTTTTGCCCGAACTGTAACTTAAAATTGACTTTTTTAGTTAGGTATGTGCATATTTCAATATTAATAAATTATTCTTGTATGTCACGTCATTTTCATTTTTGTAATTTTATTATTTTCTGCTTGACAGCAGCCTTATTTCAATGTTACGTGATTTTAAACAGGTGTCCCATAAAATGTTACCCCTATGGTGCTCCGCCAGGAGAAACTTGACGCAGACGCAGGACATGTAGTCGGAGTAATATGAGGATTCTGGACGAAAATTATACCCCCACTTCCCCACCTCTCTGGCTACCCAAAAATTTTCGAAAAAATGAGAGAAAATTGAAAAAAACGTAAAAAATTGTTCGGAAAGTTAATACGAAATAAGAGAAAAAATTAATAAAAAAAAGTTAGAGAAACGCGGTTTTCAGCGAAAAAAGGCGCAGTAGTTTAGCTGCGAGGTCAGGGATGGCAAAAATGGGAGGCAAAAAATGCTGTATAAAAAAAATCTTTTTTTGAGAAAATGGGAAAAAAAATTAAAAAAGAACGTACAAAAATATTCGGAAATTTAACGAAAGTATTATAAAACGAAATAGGAGACAAAATTTAATGAAAAAAAGAAAAATATTGTTCGGAAAGTTAATAAAAGTATTATAAAACCAAATAAGAAAAAAAATTATAAAAAAATATTCGAAAAGTTAATAAAAGTATTATAAAACGAAATAAAAAAAAATAATAAAAAAAATAGAGAACCGCGATTTTCGGCGAAAAAAAAAGTTGAAACACACAGGAAAAAACCGAAACCGGAGCAAAAGTTGAGAAAAAAGGCTTTAAAAAAATAAAACTCAGTTCCTAATCTCTTTCAGAAGTTTCACTTCAGTTTTGTGCTTATAAAGGTGAGGCACATAATTTTTTTTACATGTCATGGATGTTGCTTTTCGGAAACTAATTTTTTATCCGATCGGACGAGAAACTACACCGCCCAACAAAAGTCATGATTCCAGTGTATTGTATTCGTTGTTTGGCAACATGCAATAACTGTACGGGAATATCACATTGGCGTCCTATTTAAACGCCTTCTTTGTCAGATCTGACGTTTTCCGTAGTTACGTAATAAACTTCAAGGTCGCTCGATTCAAAAGTTGATATTATGTTGAGTTTAAATTTAAAACACCGTTTTTACTTAGAGTAATATTTTATAAATACGTATTCTAATTAATTCCGATCGGATAAAAAATAGTATGTGCAACTCGTAGTAAAAGCACATTCCTGGATTCTTGTGTTGCTGGCGTCGTCCAGCAATTACCGCAGTCGTCCAGGAACGTTTTGCTTTTCCTACTAGTTACACAATATACTATTATCTACTATCGTTCTCACAGATCCTCTTTCGCGAATCTCATTTTTTCTGTCTGGCTTAAATGTGACATGATCATATAGAAATCTAACAGTCGCAATTAAAAGAATAATTTAAATAACCTTTGACATTTTGGACTACCAATTGTCAGTTTTGAAGTATTCATAAAGGTGAAAGGCAATTTAGAGACACTCTTACAATGTAACAAAGCTGTATTCGGATTTCAAGCTCGTCAACTGTACTTCTTGAAATTAGGAAAATTTATAGAATTCAATAAGTAACCGAATCACAATTTTTCGAACTCAGTTCATCAAAACTTAATTAAATGGTATGTTCTTCGAAAGCTCATTTCATCGCAACTGAATTAATCGACAGGGCAAAGTAATGGAAAATCCAAATTTGAAATTATATATTAGAAGTACATTTTAAGTGATGGCAATGGTTATAATGCATTAAAATAATGAAATAATTAAATGAAGAAATAAGGCTGCACACTGTAACCCAGACTAACGCTAACGCTAGCTCTTATTGGCTTGAACGAACGAACTTACCGTTTCGATTAATTGGGTTTCGATGAACGGAGTTCGAAAAATTGATATTGGATGACCTGAGTCTGCTCTGTAGCAAAGCTTTTATCACCTGTAAGGTAGATTTAGTATATAAATAAGTAAATGAATAAAATTCCTATGCGTGTTTTCAACAAACGTATAATTCGGTACTTTTCATTTATCTGAAGGAAATATTTATTCTCTGATTTTTATTTGTTAGCTTTACTCCAAAACGATTATCCTAACATCTTTTGTAGGCAGAAAATATCAGATAATCATAAATTGTATTCAAAAAGTAAGAAAATATATCGCAAGTAAATTAGGGATAAATCACTTTAATTACCAGCAGCACACATGCCCATGATCAAAATCCAAATAGGTACCCAGAGGATTTAAGTCATTAAATTTATTGACGTATACCTGTATATTTTATCCCCTTAGGAAGTATAATCTCGTCACCAATGTAACATATTAATATTTAGCTGTTCTTACCTGAACTGAATTATACATGGTTCATCTACTTTACATGTATCTGGTAATGATATATTAATTGGTGGTACTGTCATAGTAAAATCGTCTTCTTCGCTCCATGTTTGTTTTGTCTCTTCAACGCTGGCAATTGAATAGATCTTTATTAAGCCGTGATCCACTAGTTGGTCCAGATAATCTTCTGGAGTAACACGCATTAGAAGTGTATCCTCCTTTCCCCCTGCAATCTAATAAAAATGAATTATTAACATAATGTATATGCATATTTAATAAAATTTAATTTTAAGAGCTACTGATTGTTTTATCCATCTAGGTCTGCTAGTTGATATTTATAGATTTAATAGGTATATTACATCACGTAACAGATTCAAAACAATAGGTCTGTTCCAACTGACCAAGAAAACCGTACATGGGACGGTAATTTCCAGTAGCATAATTCGTTTGTCAACATGACAGGTTATTTATCGCCTTCAAATTGACAACTAAAAATGACGATCCCTTGTACGGTTTTCTAGTCGGTTGGAACAAACCTAATATTGACTTTTCTGACTTGGTCGGCTAGTAGAAAGATTACCCAACCCTTATAATTAAATATAAGTATAAATAGAATAGTCGTGAATCATATGGAAAATGCAATATAGATATTCTGTCATTTATTTGGGTATTTTCATTGAACCAGCAATAACAAAAAAATAATTAAAAATGTATTCATTTTAAGTAATGCAAGAAATAGTGCTGGTGAATAGTTAGTTATTAGACGACACGCAAGAGAAATCTCGTACGCCTCAGCCCGTTCAGTAAAACTGCTAAATAGCAATTCCTCTACGTATATTAGAAATTATATTACATTGGGAAAATATATAAAATAGGAATGGTCCAAGCCTATTGCGTTGCAGATACTTTGTATATACAATCGTGGAAAATTGAGTATTACCTATAACAGTGTGACTGAATCAGATACCGACGGAATACCTCTACAGCTAACGGCTAACAGGGTTGATTTGTTTGTTCCTACAGGCCATGTATATGTGCATAAATAGCTGCTTCAAATCATATATTTATGTGATGAGTAATTTCATACTCTACGAGGAAATGTGTTTGACTTTGGTAGATGTCAATTACACAATCTGAATTTATTTGTATGTATTTTAGTGTGTCACAGTTGTATTGAGATAAACAAACCTTACTAGAACATATCCTGAAGTAATAATACTAGGGATAATAATTAGTATACTGCTTTTAGATGTTTCAAAATAATTTAATGAAATATTTTTCTCTACACACGTTTCGGCTTGATGAGGTCTTTATCAAGAGTAGTTGTATACTAAAATCTAAAATTGTTATACCCTACTAAACCGCCTGACGGTATTTTGTTTTTATTGCACTGTCAATTATGCAAGTGTTTAAAGAGCAGGTCAGTTGGTTGTTCGTATTTAAAACGTCTGTTTTTGTGACTTTTGAATTTATAAGTACGCCAAAAGGTTTAGCTTTTTGCTTTTTGTTTCCGTGTGTAAAAGTTTGACATTATTCGTATCTATAAAATGGTTATTTTCTATATAATGTTTTGCTAAGCCAGAGTTTTTAATATTATGTAAAACCGATATTTCAAATTTCAAATCAATATAATTACATTATATTTAAGTTTCGACCAGATGCAATAATTCATAAAGACTCTAACCAATCAACATATGCAATAATTCATAAAGACTCCAACAAATCTTGGCAAGTATTTATTTTCTTCCTGGGCTTATTTAAAAACGTATTTCAAATTGAATTGCAGTTTTGCATTGCCACTTTTTCCATTCTATCCAATGGTGGTATCCATCAGTTTGAAATCCGAAGTTTCATCTTTAAGGGAGCCTTATCCATTTTAATTTATTAAATACCAACTTCATTTTTTTTTCATATTGGCCTATTAGTATGAATACGTGTTTTAAATTTTTTTATATTTTTATTTTGAAATTATTTTGCTTTGGAGTAATTTTAAATAGCTTGTTTTTTTGAAATTTTTATATTCTATATAAACAAAATACAATAATATTTTATTTTGTTTTTTGTGTTAAGTGGAAACCTGGAGCTTTTAAAAATAAAAATTAGTGAAATTAAAGAAACCAAGTTCGTTAATTTTTTACCCCAGAGCAAAATAAATAATTTGAAATAAAAAAAAAATTTTTAAAAATGCAAACACATATTCATATTAATAACGCCAATATCATCTCAAAAACTATAAAAAAATTATAGTCCGTATTTAAAAAAAGAAAGTTGATGATGACCCCCCCTTAAGACAAAACGTCGGATTCCCAGCCGGATACCACCATTTGATAGAGCGGACAAAGTGGTTATGTAAAAGTGCAGTTCAATTTGAAATCGGTTTTTAAATAAGCTCAGGAAAAAATAATTTTGTTGTGATTCTTTTCTAAAACTTTTACGATCCTAAAATGAGCGATTCCGAAAGTATTATTCCTTCCGGTATAAAAGAAGAAACATTTAGAGCCATTTCTGAACTGCAAACTTTGATGCTTTATTCCAATTATTCTCAGAGATATACAGGAAAAACCGAAATATTGCAAAATAATTTTTGTAAAATTTATAAAATTTGGACTAATAAATCGCAGTTATTTAGCCTTTGCGAGGAGCTAATACAAACGTGTGATTGGCGAAACTAAGGACAAACGCAATCAAAGGATCAAGAATAAACGTTTGCAATACACCAGTGGCTCCAGGAATTTCTGGTTGGTAGCAAAGGCAGTAAGTAATAACTGAAACAAAACGTCTCTTCCACCTTTGACAGACGAACGCGACATCACAGCGATTACAGCCGAGGAAAAAGCAAAAATGCTCACCAAAATGTTTTCATCGCACTCTACCTTAAACCCCCTAGGCAAGGCTCTCCCTACCATATCGAACATTAACACTACCATGGCAGAATTTAACATTAACACTACCATGGCAGAAGTGATATTCGTAAAATTCTCAAAGAACTAGATACACGAAACGCATCAGGATTGGACCGAATACCTACCATCCTGGTAAAGAACTGCGCCAACGAACTAACATCCAGTTTCCCAGACTTTTTCCTCTGTCTTACCGAAAAGGGTGTCACTCATATGTGGGGTATGGAAATTGTGAACTACGGAGAATCTCCAGCATTTGCATTGGATATTTCAAAGGCATTTGACAGAGTTTGGCATGACGGATTGCTCAGTCTCTCAGCAGCTGGCTTACCAGTTTCCTTAAGAACCGATCTCTGCACGTTGCAGATGATGGAAACATCTCAGAGACATTCACCATTAAAGCGGGCATGCCTCAGGGTTCAATACTTTCACCACTCTCTTCCTCATCTATATTAATGATCTGCTAACAGAATCAAATAATCCTGTTTACAGTTTTGCAGATGGCAGTACCCTTGTCTCCCAATTTAGATCAGAAAAACATTTACCGGCGACTGAGACTATCGCCGCAGACAGGAGCAGATTACAGCAATTAATGAAGATCTGGAGAGGATTCGAACTTGGGGCGACTGAAATTTGGTCCAGTTCAATGCAGTAAAAACTCAAGCGGCCACGTTTACCACGAAAACCAATACGGCGCGGGCCCTGACGTCATTATGGCAGGATCGACCATTCCTTCATCCTCGTCAATCGTACTACTGATACTGGGTATCTCGGTCAACAGCAATATGTCCTGGAATGACCACGTTGCTAACATCGCCAAATCAGCCCCGCAGGAGCTGAATACGCTATTTCGCAACAAAAAAGCTGTATACACAGCTGCTGTTCTTGTTCTACAAAGCACAAATAACACCGTGCTTAGAATATTGCTCGCACAAATGGGGTGCCGTACTAAAGCACACCCTAAAGCTGCTGGATTTCATTCAGAAGAGCGTCTCTTCGGCGACCCGGAGTTGACCCGGGATCTGGACACCGCAGACATGTGGCCGAGATATCCCTGTTTTACAGATATTTTTACGCCTCATCCTGCCTCCAGCAACGCCTGTGAGACAGACAAGACCGCACCCGTTCGTTGTACAACTAGACACATCTAGAGCATCGCTTTACAAGGTCTCCTTTGTTTGTCGCACTGTGTCGCTGTACAACTCACTCCCAGGACATCTGTTTCCCCCAAATTACAACCTGCAGCTATTCAAGAACCGTGCCAATCAACATATTCGCACACGCACCGCTCGTCGATTGCCATAGGATCTCTCTTTAGTGTGCGTGTTAATGCCATAAAAAAAGAAAGCCACTAATTTTGTAAGATAAAAAATAATTTCGGTTTTTCCCGGACATCTATATACTAATTGGAATCTTGTATATTTTTCAAAAGCATCAAATTTTGCAATCCAGAAATAGTTGTGGATGTTTCTTTCTCTATATGGATAGAAGTAATGTTCTCGAAATCGCAAAAGGTTTAGAAAAGAGTCACCAAAAAATTATTTACTATCAACTAACATATTACCCTCTGCATGACAGGCCGGCGGTACCAGAGTGCAAACGCGTATAATGGTGACACACAAATGAAAGATGATGGTACCTTACGGGTACTGATATCCTGATGAGAAACGTAAAGTTATATGATTTTTTATAGCCGGACGTAGATGAAATATTGTACAATATAAGTGATTTAACCCCGTTAATGTACCGCAAATCAATTTTTCTTAAAAACTTTATAACTGCAGCGGAATGGTATTTTCCTGTCAATTCATTAATTCTTGCAATATTTGTATGGTATTAATTAATGCTTTTTGATATTTCATTTTCTATTAAAGTCATGGTATTTTCAGCCAGCTTTGTAGGTTCTACAGACGAGCCACTATATGATTTTTTTCTTCAAGTGTTAAAATATTAGATTAAACTAAAAAAACTTATTTCTGTAAGTTTTCCGTGCAGCTACAAATAACATACACAGTTTAGCAAGAGTGAATTTAATTTCGCCATGTGCGAAAGTTGAGACATATCACATATTATAATAGGATAGTGTGGCGGCCAGAGCCAGCACCTGATTTATTTTAAGAAATGTTTCAACACCTTGTTTAAAACAAAAATAAATAAAAAAAAATAATTTCATTTTAATCGTTCAAAAATTAAATGAAGTCTCGAAACAAAAAAACAGGGAGAAAACGTTCAAATAAAATAATAAATTTATTTTATCAACAAGAATTATAAACAAATTGAAGTTTAACTTTCACGAAGTAAGGCCGGAAGCACGAAAATAAAAAGGGGCTAATTATTTTGCAGAATAGAAGTGGACAACAAAAGCACCTAACGCAGTTCAATTAAAAATAATAATCACTTAACATTGGAAAATCTTTCAATAAACGGCATGGTGTATAACTTCACAAGATTTGGGATCCGATTTGAAAACGCGGTGACGTAACTTTAGATTTGTATTCGACTGCACTATGTAACTAGAGAAAACTAACTTCAAGGACTAGCGAACGTTAAACGCAAGCCTCACATCGCAGATCCCCGAAACTCTGTTCTATAAAGAACATCATTGGTCAGGGGCAGTTCTAATTTCCAGTCCAGCGAATTAAATTGGAAGAGTAAAGATATGACCTTATAAGGCTCGAATGTTGTTTGCATTTTAAACCTTCATATGTGTGAGCTAATTTCCGTACTTAAGCTGGGCTTGGAAAATTTTGAAACTTGGGGGATTAGAATGTAAGAAATCAGTTAAAACTCGACTAGTTGTTTTCGTCGAAAATTTGAGCATGTTGCGTCGTTGCAAGTGAACTTCGTGCAGGTGTACAAATTCCAGATTTTTCTAGGGAAAAATTGCGTCAAAAAGCTGCTATAAAAGAATCATGGGAGAAAAATCAGTCCGAACATAATCTTTACTTGCAGCTAGTCCTTGTGCCCTAGTGGGGCCCGAGAAATTTATAATATAACTTTGATTTTTCAAGTCAGTTGCTATGGTCGCAGTATTGACCAAATCCGGAATTAGTGCTTCACAGTTAAAGGCTCGTGGAAATAACTAAGTATTTAAATAAATTCATGTCGTCGGTTCGAAAAGTAATGTAAAGAA
>MU193862.1:10517-21690 GCA_016904865.1 Pissodes strobi | reverse complement strand
TCAGAGACACCCACCCTGTGGAAATTAAAAAGCCGGCATCGTCAAAAATCGATACAGGTAAAAAGAAAGCGAGTACGACCTGTATCCTAGGGACCGAAACAGCAAAAAAGCTGAAGGTCACCTTGACGGATCGCCAGCAGGCACAAAAAAAGAGAGACACTTCTTGTGCCATGGAAATGAGCCAACCAGCTGAAATACAAGAAAATGACCCTAATTCCATGATAGTGTACTGTGAAAAAGCGAATGATTTGAACACACTAAAGCGAACCCTAGAGCAAGACCGTACGGAATATCACACCTAGGCTCTAACTCAAGAAAAATCAAGAGCGTTTGTCCTCCGGGGGTTTGATGGCGACATCAAACCCCAGGAAATCACGGAAGAACTCGGCGACGAGTACAATATCAAGCCGAAAATATATACAGTGAGAAATACAAGACAACCCATGTACCTCGTTATTTTAGGAACTGACTACACAGTGCGGCAGCTCAATAACGAAGTTAAAACACTGATGTGTGTTAGAATCTCATGGGAAGGCTAGGCGTTCTGGCAAACCTGTGTTACAATGCAAGAACTGCCAGAAATATGGGCATGATAAGACATAGTGTAACAGGAGAATTGCATGCAGTAAGTGCCCGGGACAGCACGACATTACACAGTGCTCCCACCCAAGAATTTACAAAATGCGTAAACTGCGGCGGACACCACCGTTCTACCGACGAGGAATGCCCGGTCTACATATACAAATCGAATATTATTGAATCTACCGGAGCCAAGGCAAAGCAAGCTAGTAAGCAAACATACAAGCCGGCGCCGCCTTCGGCCAACCCTACATGGAGAGAAAACCCCTCTACTAGAGTAGCTGACGGCTCGCGGGGCCAAGGGCTAAGCAATGCCCAACGAGACGAAGAGTTCCACCAGCAGTTCCCACCCCTGCAAGGAACCAGCACCCACCTCACAAGGGAGAACATCGGAAAACAAAATTTAATTGTACAGGCTAGTGGTACTGCCCGTGGTAGCTCGAATCATGTAAATAATAATAATAGTAATAACGTAAACATATCTAATGTCATGTCAAATCTGAATAATGTAGTAGCCAATCTTAGTCAATCTTGACCAGCTCGTTTTAGCACTTGACTATTACTCTAGTATGCTCGAAGCGTGTCGAGGCGATAAGGGAGAAATTGTCCAAGCCTCGATCCGCTCCTTTTCCTTCGAGTAAGCTAAATTTAACATATAATGCTTAACATCGCTAGTTGGAACTGTCACGGCATCAGGTCCAAAATGGGCGAGTTCCGTAATTTTATGCAAACCTCCAATTTTCAGATTGTTTTTCTTATTGAAACGAATTTAGATCCTAACTTTACGCTTAAAGTTAGGAACTACAATATCGAGCGATTTGATAGACCCCATCGACCCGGGGGAGGCGTGGCCTGCCTCATACACAGGTCATTTCGCTTCAAGCGGGTATATAACATTGATGATGATGATATCATTTATTTCGATTATTTATATAGGACAACTGCAAAGCTTAGTGTAAGCATGTCTAGATACTATATTATACTATACTATCTACTACTACCGGTTGTTACGCCTGACGTTGTTCTTTCAACGTCGTGGCCAACCTGTATGACACCCGTAGGGGGCTGTTCTTACAGCCTACTTAAAAAAAACTAAGGGTAGCAGTACTGCTGGAAGCTTGATCGGTACATGGGAGTATTATGCCCTTCAACGTCGCTTATTTCTTTAGTTGGACGGAGCTGGAGTTTCGTAGTACTTTATTAGGTGTGTAATATATTGTCGGGCTGTTTATGTAAGGAAAAGTTACATAAAAAACCTTACTTGAATTGCCCTCAGGGAGCAGGAGGTCATAATTCTAAAAGACAGCACACTATAAACAACATATACATTATATACAAGAACTATGTACAAAATGTTAATGGCTTGTATTATACAAGTCAACTCCAATATGCTATCATAACATCAAGGTACATGGTTTGAATCCCGCGGATCAGGCTGCGGAATTACGGATGCTTCGGTGGTTATAAGTCAAGTGATACAGCAAGTGCTGGTTGCTGGTGCATATTTATAAGAGGAGTGGAACCTCTAGCAAGCCCCACCCCCATGTCCTAACATGGTCGGCTGGCCAATCAGGTAGCAGGGGTGCTCATTGCCCGCGAAGACAATGAGCTTCTGCTCTCCTGATGCTTACTGATTTTCAGAGTAATGTAAAATTGGGCTAAAAGGCTGTAAAAGTTATGAGAAGGGTGAAATTCAAGTGTTAATGTTGGGATTTAGGGAATAATGAGTATTACTGAGCTAAGGCGGTCTTAGTTGCCTGTAATATAAGGAAATATCCTTATATATTGGGCCGTGGGTGGTGTGTTGTTCGGGGTCGTACATCATGTCGGCAATATGGGCCGTCAGCGGCGATCCCTTAATCTGATGCGAGAAGAATCTGCATGCGAGGTCGTTGATGTGATCCTCAACGTAGTCAACTCTAGCCCACGCATGCAGATCCGTAGTTCTAACGCGATCACGCAGAGTAAGGGAGAACGCCGCTCTCAGGTATCTATTTTGTATAACTTGTAGTTTTCGCAAATAAGTCCTGGCCACCGAACACCACACCGGGACACCATACAGGAGCGCAGGCCTTATTACTGACTTATATAACGTCAACTTGTTTGTAGGGCTTAGGTAGGACTTGCCTGCCACTAGCAAGATCAGACCCCTTTTAATCCCTTAATTTTTATTTATAATTGCGGAGACATGCTTACTAAAATTGAGTTTATTGTCTAGGGTTCGTCACAGGTATTTTACCTGGGTCTTAGGTTTGACTGGCGTGTTCCCTATTATAAGAGGCGTAACATAAATGTCCCTCCTCTTACGAGTGATCACGACGAGTTCAGTTTTGCTCGTATTGAGGGTGACCTTCCACCTCTCATAATAAGGAACAAGCACGTTCATGTGATTACCTAGTCTTGACTTTGCCACCTCGGCTATGGGATCTCGGGAATAAATCGCCGTCTCGTCGGCAAAAAGGGCATTGCGGGTTCAGGATGTGACGGAAAATCTGCTATAAAATGATTGAAAAGCAGCGGCGATAGAACCGTGCCCTGTGGCACCCCTGCGCGCAGGCTCCTGCTCGCAGAAGTATGCGTTCCTACTCTGGTCACGAAAGTGCGTCCGTCAAGGTATGATTCAATGAGTGAGATTATATGTAGCGGTAAGCTATATTTCGCTAACAGTTTGTAAAGCAACCCCTCATGCCATACCCTGTCGAACGCCTTCTCAATGTCCAGGAACAATATTGCAGTTGATTGCCTGTTATTGAATCCCTCATAGACATCAGAAGCGATCTTCGCGGCAAGCATGACGGTACCATACCGGCCGCGAAAACCGAACTGTGCCGGGGGATGATATTCAGCCGCTCGACTGCCCTGTTGACCCTCGGCAAGATTAGCTTTTCAGCCACCTTCCCGAGGGTATTCAACAAGGATATCGGCCGGTAGGAAGATGTTAATGATGGGTCTTTACCCGGTTTCAGGAAGTGAATTAAGCGCGCTGCTTTCCAGGATTTAGGCAAATATTGCAGCCTGATTACCGCATTAATTATATGCATTAGATGAATTAGTGTCTTTTTAGGTAAATTTTTAAGGACTACGTTCGGAATGTTGTCCGGGCCAGGAGCTTTATTTCTCGGAAGACGGCAGAGAGCTTTGCGGAGTTTCGCCGGCGTGACTCTCAATTTATCAAGTACTGACGGAGGGATAGGATATTTATGTTGGCGAAAAGTGCTTACAGTGAGGCTGTATTGCACTTGCTCAGGGAGAATGTCAGGCGACTCGCTGCAGACGCCCTCCAAGTAGTCCGCGAAGGCCTCTGCTTTTCCCCGATCATTCACTATGTCAGCGCCACGGTGTCTGATCACGGGTGCTTGCGTATTACCTCCACGGATTTTCCTGGCCAACTTCCACAGCGAGCCGTCTTCCCTGTTTATTGTGTTCATGTAATCAAGCCATGCTTGGTTACGATGTTCCCGTATTTCTATCCTAATTGCCTCCGTCAGCGCATCAATACGAGCGGATCCCATTTGCGTCCGGTTTCTCTGCCATCGACGTCGAAAGCGTTTTCTGAGTGAAATAAGTTCAAGGATAGGTTCGGAAAGTGATTCTGTCCTAGGGCGGATGGTAGCTTTTCTACTTCATTCTCGAACTCCTGGATTGTTTCTATTTGTTCAGGGACGACAGTTGCCTCATTCAACCTCTCTCGAAACACCCTCCAGTCAAGATTCCTGTAGGAAACGACGGTGTCACTCGTCGTGGGGATCCTATGGTACAGGCTAATTTTGATCGGAAGGTGGTCTGAGTTTAAGGTGTTAATTTCTAGTAACTGGGTGGTTCTTATCGCTCCCCTAGTAATAGCAACATCCAGGAACGAGTCGCTTCGAAGATATGCAGGGTTGGAGTTCTATGAAAGGACATTTCCAGATTATTTTCGATTATCCCCTTGAATAATCTACCCCTCCTGCTAGTTACGTCCCAAGCAGCGTGTGTGGCGTTCAAGTCGCCGATCAGCAGGGATACTCTATTTTGCGGGAATAATGCAAGGAGATCGTTTGCCGTGAGGCGGAGAGCCGGGGGCGCGTAGCAGCCACATACACGCAGGCCGCTCTTCAGTTCAATATTGACTGGTTCTATTGCAGAGCGCAGAGCGCACGTAATATACTCGCTTATAGCGAAGTGACCTGTGTATGAGGCAGGCCTCGCCTTCTCCGGCTCGATCAGGCCTATCAAATCTCTCGATATTGTAGTTCCTAACTTTAAGCGTAAAATTAGGATCTAAATACGTTTCGTTGAGAAAAACAATCTGAAAATTGAAGGTTTGCATAAAATTACGAAATTCGCCCAATTTGGACCTGATGTCGTAACAGTTCCAACTTGCTATGTTTAACATTAAATGTTAAACTTCGAATATTCAAAGGAACTTGGGTCTCTGCGTATGAGTGATACTCAGTACGCTCTATATCAAAGGTCCTTTTCAGTGTGTGTAAATCATTTGCGTTCTCACAGTACACAATTACGCTATTCTTTGTGTATTTAAGTTGGTAGCGGCTTATTCGCATTGCTTGCAGATCTTCCCTTAGCTGCCTTGCTTTTCGGTTTTGGGGCTGTTTTAGTCTGCTTCTTTGTGGTTGCTTTACGCTTAACCCCAGTGGAAGCGGTGATGGACGCGACACTCACTGTGTCTTCATCTTCCCTGTCAATATCGGTAAGGGGTTGAAATTGATTTGATGTAGGCAAATGGGGGGGTTGGCCCGTATCAAGGGTAGTGATCTTAAAGTTCTTTTTGAACGGGATTTGCTTGAAGGGCGTTTTAAAAATGTCTTTGGGTTTATCACCTACCAGGGTCGCAGGAGCTGTATTTGCCGGGGGAGGCGGCGGAGCCATTACTTTAGGGTCGTTTTCAAGTAGATCAGCCGGCTTGGCTGTATCCATACGGCAAAAAGCGTGTTTTGTTTTTGTTCTTGTTGTCGGTCGCTCAAGGTGATCTTCAACTTTTTCGCGGTCTCGGTACCTTGGATGTTCGTTGGGCTCGCCTTCTTTTTACCTGTGTCAATCTTTGACGATATTGACTTCTTTATTCTCAAAAAAAGATGAGCGTCTCTGTAATGTTAGCGAACTTTTGACGTGAGTTTTGAGGCATCGCCAATGCTTAAGTTGCCGTAATTCTGTAAGCTTTCATAGTCCATCCGGCAATGGACGCAAACTTCTGCGAAGCTCTTGCATCTACTACGTATTTGACGTACGGAATCATCTGATAATTTACGGTCGGAGACGGACTCCATTGAGATATTGGACTGAGTGTCCTCATCGTTCGTTGGGTCACCCATAATAGGGGCGATTGCCGGGGTTACGTCCCCGGCGACTAGAAAAACGTGGGCACTTGGCTTATATCGGCCTTTACTAGTTACCTGTACGGTAAAAAGCAGTCCTATGCAAAAGAATATCGATCTAGCAATCGTAAACGAAAGGGTAAACCGCAAAGCTCTTCCTGGGAACACCAGCCAGTCCTATCTGGTACACGACCAAGATAGAAGTCCCATATAACATTCGCACCGCAATAGAGCACGTTCAGCACGTTAGTATCGTACTGGAGAGCGGCCTGCGTGTATGTGGCTGCTACGCGCCCCCTCGTCTCCGCCTCACGGCAAACGACTTCCTTGCTTTACTACCGCAAAACAGAGTATCCCTGCTAATTGGCGATCTTAATGCCACAGATGCCGCATGGGGCGGCACAACCAACAGCTGGGGTAGACTCGTTAAGGGGATAGTCGAAAATAATCTGGAAATGTTCGTTCATAGAACCCCAAATCCCACATATCTTCGAAGCGACTCGTTTCTGGATGTTGCTATTACTCGGGGAGCGATAAGAACTACCCAGTTACTAGAATTTAACACCTTAAGCTCGGACCACCTTCCGATCAAGATTAGCCTGTACCATAGGGTCCCCACGGCGAGTGACACCGTCGTTTCCTACAGGAATATTGACTGGAGGGTGTTTCGAGCAAGGTTGAACGAGGTAACTGTCGTCCATGAGCAAATAGAAGCCACCCAGGAGCTAGAGAATGAAGTAGACATACTTACTTCAAATATCCAGCGTATCCGTGATGCAATGTGCCCTAGGGTCACCATCCACCCTAGGACAGAATCACTTCCTACAACCATCCTTGAACTTATTACGTTCAGAAACCGCTTTCGACATCGATGGCAGAGAAACCGGACACAAATGGGTTCCGCTCGCATCAATGCGCTGACGGAGGAAATCGGGATAAAAATCCGGGAGCATCGTAATCAAGCTTGGCTTGATTACATCAACACAATAAACAGGGAAGACGGCTCGCTGTGGAAGTTGGCCAGGAAAATCCATGGGAGTAGTATACAGATTCCCGTGATCAGACACCGTGGCGTTGACACAGTGAACGATTCGTGAAAAGCTGAGGCCTTCGCGGATTACTTGGAAGGCGTCTGCAGCGAATCGCCTGAAATCCTCCCTGAACAAGTGCGATACAGCCACACTCTGAGTACTTTTCGGCAACAAAAGTATCCTATTCCTCCGGCAGTACTTGATAAACTGAAAGTCATACCGGCGGAACTCCGCAAAGCTCTCTGCTGTTTACCGAGAAATAAAGCTCCCGGCCCAGATAGTATTCCGAACCTAGTCCTAAAAAAATTACCTAAAAAGACACTCGTCCATCTAATGCATATAATTAACGCGGTAATCAGGCTGCAACACTTCCCCAAGTCCTGGAAAGCAGCGTGCGTTATCCATTTCCCTAAACCGGGAAAAGACCCCGCCCTAACATCATCATATCGACCGATATCTCTGTTGAATACCCTCGGGAAGGTGACCAAAAGGCTAATCTTGCTGAGGGTCAATAGAGCTGTCGAGCGACGTAGCATTCTACCCCCCGAGGCAGTTCGGTTTTCGCGGCGGGCATGGCACCGTCATGCTGGCCGCGAAAATTGCATCTGACATCTATGAGGGCTTAAACAGCAGGCAATCCACCGCATTGCTATTCTTGGACATTGAAAAGGCGTTCGACTCGGTATGACACGAGGGATTGCTATATAAACTACTAGCAAAATACAACCTACCGCTGTATATGGTCTCACTCATCGAATCATACCTTGCCGGGCGCACTTTCACGGCCAGAATAGGGAAGCATCTGCGTGCAGGAGACTGCACGCAGGAGTGCCACAGGGCACGGTTCTGTCGCCGCTGCTTTTCAGTATGTTCATAGCAGATATCCCACCCCATCCGGGAACCCATACAGCACTTTTCGCCGACGATACGGCAATCTATTCCCTTGACCCTATCGCCGAGGTAGCGAAGTCAAGATTAGCTGAGCACATGAACGTGCTTGTCCCCTATTATGAGAGGTAAAAGATCTCCCTCAACGCGAGCAAAACAGAACTCGTTGTGGTTACCCGCAAGAGGAGGGATATAGATGTTACACCCCTCGTAATAGGGAACACGCCAGTCTTACCTAAGACTCATGTGAAATACCTGGGATTAACCCTAGATAACAAGTTAAACTTTAGCAAGCACGTCTCCGCCATCATTGGCAAAAATGAAGGCATAAAAAGGGGGCTAGGCTTGCTAGTGGCAGGCAAGTCCTATCTTAGCCCTGCAAATAAGATCACGTTATACAAGTCAGTTATAAGGCCTGTATGGTGCCCCGGTGTGGTGCTCTGTCGCTAGAACTCATATGTGAAAACTGCAAATAATACAGAACAGATATCTGAGAGCGGCGTTTTCCCTTACCCTGCGTGATCGAATTAGAACTACGGATCTGTATGCATGGGCTAGAGTTGAATACGTTGAGGATTACATCAATGACCTCGCATGCAGATTCTTCGAACACCAGATTAAGGGATCACCGCTAACAGCCCGCATCGCAGATGAGAGATACGACCCTGATCATCTCACCACCCACGGCACCATATATAGGGAGATATCCCTACTTTACAGTCAATTAAGGCCGCCATAGCCTATTAAGTTCACGTTCCCTAAAATACATCAATCAAATCAATAAATTTTACTTTCGGATAACTTTCTAACCATATTTCATAACTTTCTAATATCGATCAGTATCAGGAGAGCAGGAGAACATCGCCTTCACGGGCAATGTGTATCCCAGCTACCTGATTGGCCTACCGACCATGTTCGTATATGGGGGCGGGGCTTGGGGGCGGGGCTTGCTAAAAACTCTGCCACAGTTTATACCGTACCCGAATCAACATTGTAACTGACGGGCTACAACAAACAAAAGTCAGTTTGACGGATGGACACACTATTTCGCGCAACACTCCACGTGTTTTGAGGCCAAGCGGTTCAACCAATAGGAGAGCTGGGAGTTCTTATTTTGCGCCTGCGCTCAATAAGTCAACGCTGCCTTTATAAATAAAACATCAGTTCGGCATATATGTATGTCTCTTTTCAATAAGATACCGCCTGTAAGGAGAAAGAGACAGAGCTAGTGTTGGCGAGAATTAACCGTAAAACGGGGCACGCAACAGGCTTGTATTGTGCTTATATCCAGGTGAGATCTCGATTATTGTTTTTCTGCGCGGCGACAGGAAAAACATGTTGATTGAAAAGGAACCGAAAAGGGAAAACTACCATCTTGTTTGTTCCAGAGTCGGCTTTGTTTGTAGTGCTTTTTGTGGACAGCGTTCATGAATTTTGTGTATTAAATCAATAGACTTAGTTATATGCCTATGATTAGATCCTAGTTCGACTCTGTCCACCCCCTACTTGCCGTATAATTCTGACGTTTCCAACCAATAATGCGTATGCTCGAAATATGAGAATCCATGAAAAAATAGAATTTGGCTTCACTAACATCAAAGGTGCCGGTCAGAGTTGTATAACTGTGGCTCTGCGTCGCATATAAATATGCAGCAGCGCCTACTGTAATACACTTGACTTCCAACCACCGAAGCATCCATGATTCCGCAGCCTGATCCGCGGGACTTTCCCATAGCGCCTTGATGTTATGATAGCACACTGGAACCGACTTGTACATGATAAGCCATCAGCATTTTGTATATAGTTCCTATTTTAAGATACATGTTGTATATAGTGTTCTCTTTTTTTTTAAATATTATGTGATGTTAATCCACCAATCAGAAGCGACTAATATACCATAGTGCCATATGACCGTAAAGGATCTTAAAAGGCTCATCTGGTAGTTTCGAGATTGGCATTTAAATCGCGTTTAAACCTAAACAGTACATCAATACCATTTTTAATTAGCGGCTATATAACAAGTTACGTTCCATGATTTGAGGTTATGTTGTTTGACGTTTATCCATGTCTACGTTCTAGCAAAATTTCTACAACGCCTCGGTGGCGTAGTAGGCAGGGTGCTTGCCTGTCATTCCTGCGCTGTGGGTTCGATTCCCGTCGGTCGCGACAGATGTTTTGTTTATTACTTTTATTAATTTACCTTTTTTTCTTAATTTTGGGTTAGTTTTGGTTAGCACTTGGTTAGTTCTTGTTGACTGAGCCCCCGCCCCGTAGCAAGCGAAGCGAGCGGAGGGCCATGCAAAGCCATAATAATAACCCGGCTGACGGATCGCAAGAATAATATGTGATGAAATAACTAAAATTATATATTTTCCTAATACACAATACATATGTTTTTTTTAACCTCAGCCCTTTTCCTGCTCTTTATAAAAATAACAAAATAAATAGGTACGTTAACTTAAATACAAAAAATATTCCCTATTTAAAAATACCGCCGCACGTTCATCTGGCCAGTAAAACGACGTGTAGACACGCGACCAATTAAATCATGGAACGTATTATGCATTTTATCCGCTCGTTCATTTTTATGGACCTCTTCCAAGCTCTTTGATCCAGTTACTAGAGCTGCCATGCTAAAATCCTTATCTCGACTTAATATACACGGTAACCTTTTCCATTTCATCACAAACTTTTTATCCTCCAGATCATGCTCAGTTGGAGTCAGCATGCATTTGTTTTCTCCCTTCCAGACCCCAATATGGTTTCCAACAAGGATCGGTTATTAGCCTGAACTGCTTGCCACGAACTGCATCTCATATGTCGTGACTGTTACATAGAATCAACAAATATGCCTTCAATTATTTAAACACTTCATGCATGGCCCTCCGTTCGCTTCGGGGGCTCAACAAACAGAAACTAACCAAGTGCTAACCAAAACTAACCCAAAATATGAAAACATGAAAGCCTGCAAATTTACATTACAGTCGCGCTATAAAATTTGCGATCTCGTACGTCCGATACGAATAAGCGTTCGGCATAGCCGAATGAACATCTTGCCTGTTACATCCGAATATGCGGGCCGCCGTATCGCAGGCACAACATCCAACCAGTTAGCAGCAATTCGCTAGACCCGCGCAACTCTGAAGCCCTGTGATGTGGTACGGGGCGAGCGGATCGGGAAGAGGATGAACGTAGAAGGCAAGTGGATCGGGAAGAGGAAGAACGTAAAAAGCAAATAGAACAGGACCGGCTTCAGAAAATTTTTCAAGATCAAGAAGACAAAAGGCAAGCAGAACAGGACCGGCTTCAGAGGATTTTACAAGATCAAGAAGACAAAAGGCAAGCAGAACAGGACCGGCT
>MU193862.1:0-10507 GCA_016904865.1 Pissodes strobi | reverse complement strand
GAAAATTTTACAAGATCAAGAAGACAAAAGGCAAGCAGAACAGGACCAACTTCAGAAAATTTTACAAGATCTGGAAGATAAAAGGCAAGCAGAACAGGACCTGCTAAAGACATTTTTACAAGATCAAGAAGATAAAAGGCAAATAGAACAGGACTGGCTTCAGAAATGGATGTTGGATGTAGTGGTAGGCGAGCAAGGAAAATTACAGAAAATATTGGTGGAAAAATTTGAAAAAGAAGTAGGTAATATACAAAAAGAAGTCGGACATGTACAAAAAGAAGTTGGAAGTGTACAAAAAGAAGTAGGAAACGTACAACAAGAAATGAGGAATCTACAAGCAGAATTTATCAGACTAAAAAATAGAAGTTCTACCCATATCAAAGAATGTAGTTTTACGTGCAGTTACTGGTGAGACAGCTGAAGTACTTGGGGAAATGGATATCGAACTTCAACTGGGACGAATTAAATTACACCACACAGTGTTAGTCGCCGACATCGAAGACGAATTTATTTTGGGGATGGATCTCATCGGTCAACATGGATTCTCTTTTGACAACAAGCTTAATCTTCTGAAGTTTGGCACCGAAGAGTTCATCCTTAACAAAACAGACGATGGCACCGACTAAAGTAGTAGCGGCATGTACTGTCAGAATAAGCGGAAATACCGAGCAGATAATTTTTGGGAAATTGGAGAAGGATTTTGGAGGCTGCATCGGACTTATCCAACACCACGATTTGCCTTGCACACCTCGTAGGCAAAGCACTAGTCAAAACCGGCGGCGAAATACCGATAAGGATAGCAAATATTTCACCTAATTCCATCAAAATCAATAAAAGAGATGTGATAGCCACTTGCGAGCCGGTGCAGTGGGTAACCAGTTGCGAAACGCAGTCAGAAGTAACACCCTCAACATCACCTAAGAAAGTCCTAGAACATTTCCAGAAATCGTGGCAACATCTGTCTTCCGAAGAACTGAAGAGAGCTACACAATTTATCAAAGAGCAGAGCACAGCCTTTGAAAGGAAAAATGGCAATACTGGAAGAACGAACATCATAAAACATCAAATCGACACTGGGAGTGCTCACCCCATACGGCAGCATTTTCGGAGGTTACCAGTGACGAAGCAGCAAGAGGTTACCACATTAGTGGATAAAATGCTTGAAGATGGAATTATTGAAGAGTCATCAAGTCCATGGTCATCTCCTGTTGTCTTAGTCGCCAAGAAGGATGGAACTACCAGACAGCTATCCACTTCCCAGAATTGACGACACGTTGACGACACTAGCAGGTTCTCATTGGTTCTCAACACTCGATCTAAAGAGCGGATACTGGCAAGTAGGCATTGACGAACAGGATAAGGAAAAGACTGCCTTCTCTACCGGAAGTGGTTTATATCAGTTTAAAGTTATGCCCTTCGGACTATGCAATGCCCCCGCTACTTTTGAGCGTCTTATGGAAGTTGTTCTACGAGGCCTCACTTGGAAGACATGCCTGGTCTATCTTGATGATATAATGGTATTGGGAAAAACTTTCGAAGAGCACCTACAAAACCTGCATGAAGTTTTTACTAGGATCAAGAATGCTCAGCTCTTACTGAATCCAAAGAAATGTTTTCTCTTCCAACATAAAGTTGAATTTCTCGGGCACGTCGTGTCATCAGAGGGAATCCAAACTGATCAACGAAAGATAACAGCAATCAAAGACTGGCCTCGTCTTCGCGACAAACACGAACTGCGGAGCTTCCTTGGATTATGTACTTATTATAGAAAATTTGTCGAAGGATTTGCAAATATTGCTGCACCTTTACATAAGCTCACTGAAGAACGAGCAAATTATAACTGGGATCATAACTGTGATTCTGCGTTCAGGAAATTAAAAGCGGCTCTATGTTCTAGTCCAATATTGGGATATCCGGAACAAACGGGTAAATTTGTATTGGACACAGACGCCAGCAACACCGGTATCGGAGCAGTTTTATCGCAAGTACAAGCAGGAGAAGAACGGGTTATCGAATACTACAGTCGAACACTTTCGAAACCTGAACGTAACTACTGTGTAACCCGAAAAGAAATTTTGGCAATAGTACGGTCTGTTGAGCATTTCCATCAATATCTGTACGGGCAAGAATTTCTGATAAGGACTGATCATGCAGCACTTAAATGGCTTTTGGATATGAAACAGCCTGAAGGACAAGTAGCCAGATAGCTTGAAAAGTTACAACAATATAACTTTAAGGCTAAGCACAGGGCAGGGAGATTGCATAATAATGCAGATGCTTTATCCAGAAGGCCATGCGAGGATAATTGTAAGCATTGCCAAAGAATAGATCAACAAGAAGGAATTACTCCCATTAGGCAAACGAAATTTGAGGTTGATCAGCAGTGGACCACAGAGCAACTTAAAAAGGATTAACTTGAAGATAGTGAAATGGCACTATTGCTAAGAGCCAAAGAAGAACATCAACCAAGACCAAGCTGGAGCGAGATATCAACTAAAGGACTTGCTTTTAAAACTCTGTGGGCTCAGTGGGACTCCCTGGTGGTGGAAAATGGACTTCTTAAACGAGCCTGGGAAAGCGCCGATGGAAAAGTAGTGAAGACACAGTTAGTGGTACCAAGGAGGAAGATATCGGAAGTTCTGGAAGAAGTTCATATTGGAAAGTCTGGTGCTCATCTCGGAGTGAACAAAACGATTGACAAGATTCGCGACAGATTTTACTGGGTCAACTACTGCCAGGATGTGAAATCGTGGTGTCGGCAGTGCTCAACCTGTGCCGCAAGCCAAGGACCCAAAACAAGATCTAGGGGCAAAATGAAACAGTATAATGTGGGCCTACCGTTTGAACGTATCGCCATTGACGTAGCTGGCCCTTTTCCAGAAACAAATAATGGTAACAAGTACATTTTAGTGGCAATTGACTACTTCAGTAAATGGCCTGAAGTATTTGCGATCCCCAATCAAGAAGCTGTTACCATAGCAGAGGTC
This sequence comes from Pissodes strobi, assembly GCA_016904865.1. Classification (NCBI taxonomy): domain Eukaryota; kingdom Metazoa; phylum Arthropoda; class Insecta; order Coleoptera; family Curculionidae; genus Pissodes; species Pissodes strobi. The sequence goes on along the minus strand of MU193862.1, from coordinate 7,520 downwards.
CTTGTGAATAACTTATTCAGCAGATTTGGTGTTCCGTTAGAGTTGCACTCAGATCAAGGTCGCAACTTCGAATCCAAGGTTTTCCAGAAAGTCTGTGATTTACTCAACATCCATAAAACACGGACTACCGCCTTACATCCACAATCAGACGGCATGGTTGAGAGGTTTAACAAGACGATTGAAGAACATTTGTCAAAGGTCGTAGATGAACATCAGAAGGATTGGGACCAACACATACCACTATTTTTAATGGCTTATAGATCAGCAGTCCATGACACGACAGGACTAAGACCAGCCATGGTTTTATTTGGAAGAGAACTTCGTTTACCCTGTAACCTATTATTCGGAACGCCAGACAACCAGGATATTGAAATTCAAGACTACGCAGACTCCCTTAAGGAAAAGTTACTATACATCCATGAATTAGCCAGAGAAAACACGGAGAAAGCCAGTGACCGAATGAAGACACGATATGATCTCAAAGCTAATTCTATGGGATTTCAGATGAACGATAAAGTCTGGTTATATAATCCGCAAACGAAGAAAGGAAGATCTCCCAAGATAACGCCAGTATGGGAAGGACCCTATACAGTCATCAAAAGAATTAATGACGTTGTGTATAGAATTCAGCGTAGTCCCAGAAGCAAACTGAAAGTTGTTCACCTTGACAGACTGAAATCATACCACGGACATGCAGTATCTGATCGGGACGATCAGGTTTAAGAGGGAGGCAATGTCACGACTAACAACCATCCGAACGTTTTTGTGCTACCCTATAGAACTAGCCGCCGCGCCGTGCCGCTCGCTTCCCTGTCTGTATGAATCATCGCCCGGCCGGCCGCGAAGTTTCAGGATCGCTGGAATTATCTCGATGGCCTCGTCGAGATCATATAGAGTGGCCTCGGAATACTTCCCGAATATTCGTGATAGATTTGAGATTATATATAAGCAGGCCTAAGGCGAATGTTGGTCAGTTCAGTTAATCATTGAGTGTTGAATAGATATGAGTTGTAAAGTTATAAGAGTAGTTTCGAGTGTTAAATTGTATACAGTAGTAGTGAATAAAGAGAGTATTAGTTGAAAATAGCAAAGTTGTAATTCTGTTAAGAACCCACAGGAAAAACGTAACAATATCATCAAGAGCCAGGTCTAATTCCAAATTACAATTGTTCCTGTTGCACAGCCCTACTTTTTTTACGTTTAATTGACCTGGGAAATGTGGCAATAATGCTTGGTAAAATCCGTTTCGTCCGCTCGTGGAAGGCGTATTTTTTTTAACGATTTTAATGACTTTTGCGTAACAATTGGGCGGGGCACCCACAAAATTTTCCGCCTTCGGCGAATTTTAGCCTTCCGACGCCTGCTTCGAGCTTTTCCCTCACATCGACTTGCCCCTCCTGGAATTTCACCTGCCGGCGCCCATGAGGCTGGGATAAGCAATCTCTTCGAAGGATTGTCTCGCACCTTTTTTACTTACCCTATCCAAGATGGGCTATGACGTGGTCGCTTATGGATCTGCTCCGTCATCTTACCTGGCTAGGCTTGACCCCATACTTCATCGGGATCTGAGACTCGCCCTAGGGGCTTTTATCACTTCCCCCATCCTATGCCTTTATTTAGAATCTATTTTTTTTTCTCAACCTAGCTTCAGCTGGCATTTTTTGCTGATTCCCTCTACCTCAGACCCCATATTTGTACCTTCCAACAACTCACCCACATACCCTAATCTAATTTCTTCTTAGCCACTACCCACCCGGTGCACACTATCGCTCTAGGGCGCTTACAAACAGACTCTCATTATGTTCACCAAATATAATACAGCCTAAATTGTATATTTTGAAACCTTCCCCTCACATCGATGTGTCCTTGACTCATGTTGATCGCCTATCACCCCACTCTCTGATCAGGAAAGAGTTCTTCTTATATCTGTTAAATTAGGTATCCTGAACATGGTTCAAAGATCACGAACTCGGTCGGAGTCGCCTTCCACTCTGAACGCTCCTCTCGTTCGCTCTCAAACCTATTTCTAGTATTTCCTCTGCGTAATTATTCGCAATATTTGAGACCCTACAGCTCATTTTAGCCTCCAATCACCTCAGGTGATTGCTACAGACTCCCCTGAGCTATAGATGTGCTCAGCCCCAAGCATCACTAGTGTCTAGTTTTATCGGTATAATTTTTTGCAACATGTGCAGTTCGCAGTTGAGTTTTATGGACAGCTGTTTTGCGATGCTGCGTTATTTACCCATGTTTATACAGACGCTTTCAAGAGGTCTCGTGGTCTAGTGGTCAGATCCTGGATTTCCGACATGACGTCCCGCATTCGATTGATTGTTTCTATTTGTAAATTTGGGTTAGTTTCGGTTCTGATTGCGACGTATCAAGGAAGGGTGAGGATTTAAAGGAGTACTGTTAACTTCACGTATGGCCCTCCGCTCGCTTCGGGGCGCAACCAAACAAAACTAAGCGAAACAGCCAAATTTACAAAAAAAAAACAAACAAAAAATAAAAAAAATACACTCCAACCGGCCACACCCACGTAGATGCGCCCCACCAGTGTGTGAATCTCAAGTACAAGAGGATGCTTGGACTAATGACTAGGTTCGGCGGTATAACTTTTTGCAACCATGTCCAGTTGGAACTGCAGAGGCAATAGGAGGTGCAGGTAATTCATTCAAAAATTACAAATCACTAGGAGAGGATGATATCTTTTCAGTTCTACCACAAAATGGCTTGGAGAGTCTACTACCTCTTCTTATCAGAGTTCTCAGAACCGCTCTTGTATGGGGCTATATTTCAACTGGCTAGTCGGAGATCAAGGTAACATATATACCTAAGGATTGTCGAAAAATCTCAAGAAGATGCTGGACAGCCACTACATGTTAAGGCCACTATGTTATATAAGCATTGCCTTAGCATCTGCCACTATGCTCACCAGACTGGAAAATCAACAAGGCATTGAATAACCATTTCGCCAGCATCAACCATTCCCTAGAAATCGAGGAGATTGTGCTGGCAACATTCCCTCTATGCGGCTACTGTTTCCAAAGGGATTGAGTCAACATACGTGACTGGATCCAAGTTATGCTAGAATCTAGGACTATGGGATGGCTTCGGTAGCGAGCAGCCTTTATGACTCCTCAGAATATGTTCCGTATAGGTATGTAATTATTTCACCAACTTCTTGATTTGATGATACGAAAAAAAATCAAATTTCGGGACATGATTTGTCTGAAAGCTGGTAATTTATCTGTCACCAAAACTACCAACCATAAACATGGGCTAGAGTTTAACCCATAGATAATATATATTAAAAAACATGTGTAACCACATCAGTTCATGCGGGAAATTTTAAAAATACGTTTGTTGATTTATAATAATGATAACTGAATTTTAGCAAAACATTTTATGATGAACAAAAACATTATCAAAACTATCTTGATTATGTTGCTTTTAGTATCATGCTAATGCTGTTTTAAGAAGTATAAGATCGAAAATAATTGAAAAAAATGAGCTTATCTCAGTAAGCCAAACAGTTGTTCCGTGTCACAGGAATAACCAAAATTTCAAGTGAATACATCGCAATCGCTTTTTATCACTTGGTTTTCAAAATTCGATATCCTGAAGGAACGCATTCTAAATATGTTATTTGGTTATAGTAGTAGTAGTAAACTCTCTGTTGGCCTTTTTCTTGAGAAAATTCAGTCAGAAAAGACCCCTATCCAGGCTTAGCAAGAGGTAGAGCGTAGAGCGACCCTTCTACATTGGTTACACGTTGGTGGATAGAGATACTATTTTTGGAGCCTCCAGTATGTCGAGTATGTACTCCTGGGGCTCCGACTTGCACATGCACGGCTTGTTTTAAGGTTCGAACACCACCGGCTGGACGTTCACACACATTTAAATCTTGTACATGCACGGGGCTCTAACCCCCGGCTGGACGTCCCAATCTTCCTCGGGGAAACTACCCGGTCCCTGAAAGTTCACCCTGAATCCCCAAAACTAACATATATGTATATGAAGCTAGAACAAAATGGCCGATACCCGACACGTGCACTCTCGACTGAAGACGAATCGGAAGTCCCGTTATTTGGTTATGTTATACTTCGTGCATTCACGACAGTTATGATTTTGGCTGCCATCAAGGTAAAAGCGTACTCCAACGCCATCTAGTGTAGGTGGCGTTGACTCGAGCGATTGCATTCGATGTCTTCGCAATGCAATCAATTTGCAGCAAGAGCCCTCGTAGTCGAGAGGTTTAGATGGCTAGGTCTTAAATCGGCGGCTATCGGCGACCCGGATTCAAACCCCGTTGCTTTTTTTAAGGTTCAGTTTTTTCTTGATTTTGGGTATGTCTTGGGTTAGTTTGGGTTAGCCCCTAGTTAGTTTCCTTTTCTTGAGCCCCCGTAGCGAGCGGAAGCGAGTGGAGGGCGATGCGAAAAGTGAAATATTTCTTATTGTAATACGTGCCGGTACTTTGGATGCACTTTTTACGAAATATTTTGCTTTATCTAACAAAAAACCAGGATATGTTTAACAAAAGCCGTATTATAGTGGATATACAGCAGCTTGCATGTGTTTCCGCGAATACTATCACAAGAATCCCCCTTCTTTGTAGGTTTGTAAAAAATCCTTGATGGCAGCCAAAATTATAACTGTCGCGAGACACTCGTGTGCATTTGGGTAATCTATGCATTGCCACAAGAGTCACTAACTTTTCGATGCGAAAGCCGCGGACATGCGTAACAAGAATTGGTATTATTATGGCTTTGCATGGCCCTCCGCTCGCTTCGTTCGCTACGAGGGCGCAACCAACAAAAACTAGCCCAAAAGTAAGAAAAAAATAAGTAAATGAAAAACAAACATAACCTTAAAAAAAGTAAACAAAACATTTGTTGCGACCGACGGGAACCGAACTCGCGGCGTACAAATGACAAGCAGAACGTCGAACTACTACACCACCGAGGCGTTGAAAACATTTCGCTAGACCGTAAAGACATGGATAATTCCCATACATTCGGCCATTACGCATGTCCGCAGCTTTCGCATCTAAAAGTTAGTAGGTACCCTAGACGCTTCTTGCATTGCCCTCCATTCGCTACGCTCGCTATTGGGGCTCAACCAACCGAAACCAACTCAAAGCAAATCACCCCCTGGAAATGATTAACTAAATTCAAGTTAGTAATGTTCCGCACGATCGACGACTCATGTAAAACTGTGGATAGACCAAGTATTTGAAGTTAAATCTCATTGGAAACCGCCAGTACGATTTTATGGTTCCACCATAAGCCATAGCCGGTTCCAGCTAGTGATGATTAATAAGGTCCTTCAGGAATTGCTGGATTCTATTTATAAATGGAAAATGAGCAAATAAATGTCGATTAACCCCCACAAAATGGCAATTGTACCCTTCGTTAAGACAATGAAGGTTGAAATGTTACTTCCTCCTAACTCAACGGTGAAATAATTGTTTTTGATGGCAAGATAAAATATCTAGAAGTTACACTGGACGATATCGCTCAATGAGAAAATGTTTAGAAAGATAACGGTTATCAGACTGACACCGAAAATAACTATACAATAAGAAGGATCACTCTGCGCGGCGGCTCGCAACGGTATGTCTCCTTCCCCGCGCGAAAACTACCAGGATATCGGCAAGCGACCTTTGACACGGCGATTATACGCATCAGCCAACCGTTACCAAACAAAAAACTACGATTCCTTTGTAGCGCGCATGGAACACGCTCATCAATGATGCCGCCGTTGAGTGGTTCTTCTTAACGTAGTTAAAGTTCGGTGCTAATGATAACATACGGATTTGAGGTCTGATGGAAAAATGACAGGCAACGTATTATCCAGGCCAAACACACTACAGACAGGTATGCCGGGCTATTGCAGGCGCTTTTCCCACCACGTCATTGGTGGCTATTGAAGTGCTCTTAAAGCTGCCCCCTCTTCATATACAGGGTCTGCCCAGATTTGGTTACCAAATGGGAAACTTCTTTATTTTTGATGTTATGAGAAAAAGTTATTCTTGATAAAAGTTGGTGCTTGGAAAAAACTAATTTTGACAATTCTAAATTAAGGATAAGTTTTACAGGGTACTTAAAAATACAAAAAACAAGGTTAAAAAAACAAAAATTTTGGAATATCGGAAAACCTTCAGTAGAAAAAATAAAGTTCCAATTAAGGCAAAAATAAAAATCAAATACCATTTTTTCCAAAAGTGCACTGTTGCGGAAATAATCCATGACAATGATTGAAAAAATTACGAAAAAATCCTCATTTCTTAAATTTGGCCTTAATTTTATCAGCAACGATGCACTTTTGAAAAAAAATGGTATTTGACTTTTATTTTTGCCCTAATAGCAACTTTATTTTTTCTGCAGAAGGTTTTCCGATATTACAAAATTTTTGTTTTTTTAACCTTAATTTTTGTATTTTTTAAATACCCTGTATAACTTATCCTTAATTTAGAATTGTCAAAATTAGTTTTTTTCCAAGCACAAACTTTTATCAAGAATAACTTTCTCTCATAAAATCAAAAATAAAAAAGTTTCCCATTTGGTAACCAAATCTGGGCAGACCCTGTATATCTTGAAAGGGAGGCCAGATGAACAACCTATAGGCAGTCAGTATACCCCTCACTTGCTGCACGGCAAACACTGATTTGCTGGGAGGCATCTTGAAGTATGACGTCTTAGGAATGCCCTCGGACTGAATACCTTGGACAACCGAATACCATCTGCAATATTCTGTGTTCTTTTCTGGAATAGACGAATAGGTTCGGGGCAGGCTGATTTACTGAAGGCTAAAAACTACTACGGAGGTTGGAGCTGAAGCAAGTGATAAGAAGGCATGTATCAGATAGTTAAGTTTTTCTCATAAAGAGAATATTAGAAATTGAGTTTTTATTTTTTTTAAGCTCTTTTTCTCAACTTTTGCCCCCGGTTACGATACTTTTTTCAACTTTTTTTTCGCCAAAAACCGTGTTTCTGTAACTGTTTTCGTCCAGGATCCTTATTTTACCACGGCTACATGTCCTGACAATTTCAGCCCTCTAGCTAAACTGGAACATGCTTAATTAAAGGGGCGTTTCACTTTGATAACCGTTTCATTTGCATTTAATTTTTTCTGCCTTTACCCTCGCTAAAGAAGTTTCATTCCAAAAATATATAATTTTGATAAAATGGCGACTGCGCCGCGAACAATTGTAATATGCGCTGTAACATTTTCTCATCCCTTACTGAGATATCTAAATTTATCTTTGAATTATCCCCCTCAGCATAACCATCCATGACCGCCCTCGAGTAATATTGCCTCTTTACTCTAAAATGGTTTATATTTGCAATCCATATCCATATATGGCGGAGGTTCAGTTAAACCAAAAATATCTTCTGAGGTACGGTTATGAACGGAATGAGTACGGTTATGCACTCGAGGTTCAGTTAAACGCCCATTTCACTAGATTTTAGTACGGGTAAACCGCTAGAATACTATATATATATATATATATATAT